>JARQOC010000004.1:598682735-598809073 GCA_033576535.1 Allobates femoralis
TGATGATTATGTATAGAGATATGCAGTGTTAAATATTACTGTACCCTGTCTGCCTCATGAAGTACATATATACCCTATACAGTGTTAAATATTACCATACCCTGCCTGCCTCATGTAGTACATATATACTATATGCAGTGTTGTAACAGATGGTAATTTAGGCCATGTTCACACATTGAGTATTTGGTGAGTTTTTTACCTCAGGATTTGTAGCCAAAACCAGGAGTGGAACAATCAGAGGAAAAGTATAATAGAAATTCGTCACCACTTCTGTATTTATCACCCACTCCTGGTCTTGTCTTACAAATCCTGAGGTAAAAATCTCACCAAATACTCATTATTGGCACATACTCACACAACATGTGCACATGGTCTTAATTTGGTAAGTTTTTTACCACAGTATTTGGTTAAAACCAGGAGTGGGTGATAAATAAAAGTATAATAGAAACACGTCACCACTTCTGTATTTATCACCCACTCCTGGTTTTGGCTACAAATCCTGAGGTAAAAACCTCACCAAATACTCAATGTGTGCATATGGCCTTATATTGGGCAGCCACATCTGTGATGACGTAGTATACGTGGTTGATTTATATACATTTTCCTATATGTTTTTCAGGCTGTTGGAGAGCGATATATCATAAATCATCACATGGGCCCCACCTGTCCTCCATACCAGTATCCTTACAACCCACCTGCCATGATGTACCAGGGGTATGAGGATTGGCCCATCTGTTATCCACCGCCAGTTGTTGGACCAGATCACAGTCAGGTTCAGGATCTGCCCAATGTTCCGCCTGTGAGTTCCCATATCCGCTTGTTTCCTCATCATTGTCTTTCTTTATCTGTATCTGATCTAATGATCTTTATTTACAGCCTGCATATCAATGGCGGGCTTCCAACGCCCCTCCAAGACCATTCAAGGCAAAAGAAATCCCCAAACCCAAAAAGAGAGAGACTGGTGAGTAGTAAAGATCAAGTTTGGAGTAAGAATTATTAAAAAGGTCTTGAAAGTTATTTCCAATCCATTGAATTAGGGATAATTTCTTCTTCGCCTCATTGGGGGACACAGGACCGTGGGTGTTATGCTGCTGTCCACTAGGAGGCGACACTAAGTATACTTCTGAAACAAGAAAACAGTGTGGCTCCTCCCCTGCAGTATATACACCCTGGCTGACCTCAGCTTCACCAGTTTTTAGCTTAGTGTCACTTAGGAGGTAGATGCGGTCCACGGACCACAATACTACAACATATTAGTTTAGATTTTTATTTTTATTTTTTCTTCTACCACAAAGGATTATATGGGGCGACGGTATCTTCGCATACCGATTTCCCCAGAACCAACAACGGACGGGAACGTGGAGTGTCACCTCCACGTACCCCCTTCTGCCACGTGGGATAGGGAACAGGGCGACGGTTTCTTTGCGTTCCGATCTCCTGTCCTCCCCAGACCGGCGTTTTCTGTGAAAATTCTTGTCCTCCGTCTATCTGAGCAAGGACAATCAGTGGAGGGAATCTCCCCTACAGAATGAGATCTTACCTTGAGATGCAACCTCCAAGGAGATGGACGCCAGGTCACAGTCACCTCCTCATATTCTTCGTGGATTATGAGTCGAGCTGCCAGCATGCCCTCCCCATTCCCCTGCCGGGGCACTTGGGTTGAGGAGCCGTCACAAGGTACACAGGGCTCCTTCAGGACCCTGCATGTTCAGTTATCTTCATATGTCTATACTTTTTTGTTCTTGATGTGCCCCCCCCCGTCGCCCCTGAGACTACTGCTCCTCCGTCCAGGTCGCCCGCCATATCCCGGATCTGTATCCGGTCCTCCGCGCCAATGCGCGCTGCTTGTCGGCCGCAGGCTTCTACTTTAGCCCCCGGCATGCGGCCTTCATACTAGTAACGCCCACCGCCCGCCTCCGTCGCCGCCTCCGTCGCCGCCCTCTTTGACGTCACTCGGCCGGGAGAATCTCCCGGCCTCATCAGAGGAGGCGGGTCCCTGCGACTCTCTGGCGCTTCTCGCTCATCGCGAGATTACCTGCGCGCCATTTCCCTGCATCGCGGTGCATCATAGGAGGCGGGATCCCGCTGGTCTCTGGCGCTTCTCGCTCATCGCGAGATTACCTGCACGCCATTTTACTCTCGGCGCTGCTCCCGCCATCCCGGCACGTGGGACGCCTCAGGGGGATACTGGACCTGGCTGGCGGTCCATTAGGAGGGTAAGAGGCACAGGCATTCTCCCAGCAGTTCTGCACCCTGCCTGTATTTGTTGTGTTAGTACCACCAGTGATCTATTGATACAATGCAGAGCTCCAAAGGTAATAGGAAGGGCCCTAAGATGGCGACCTTCTATTCCTTGTGCACCACCTGCAAAACACAGCTGCCCAGCGGTCATTCAACCCCTATTTGCCAAGCCTGTGATTTATCTAGCAGGGAGCCTGTGGCTGCAGCCTCCTCAGCCCCTGAGAGCTCTTCTGTGCCCGCTGCCCCTACCGTGGTCGGTAGCCCTCACGCCACACCAGAATGGGCAGCGTTCCTAACACAGTCCTTGACTCAGTCCATGTCTCAGTCCATGGAAAGACTGACCTCGACCCTTCTTCAGGTTCTGCAGGCCCGACCCTCTCCAGACCCCTCAGGGCCCCCTGAGTCAGAGCCGGTCAATATAGAGGTTCACGAATCTAGTTCCAGGGACCCAGAAGGGGAGTCTTCTCCTTCTCATCAGGCCCCTACTCGTAAGAGCGCACACAGGAATCCCCCTCCTTCCTCTTCGGGAAGTTCTCAGGGTTCCCCATCCCGGGGACAGGAAACCGGCTCCCCATCTCTCCATGCCCCTTATGATTCGGACTCAGATCAGGACCTGTCCTTTGACTTGGACAACCCTGATACCCAGGCTATGATTCAGGACCTGATCTCAGCAGTGAACCAGACGGTGAATGTTACTAGCGATACGGCAGAGACCCCAGAGTCCGTGATATCTTTTAAGCGAGCAAAGCGCCCGCACAAGTGTTTCTCTGATCATCATGAGTTCAAAGAACTGGTGACCAAACACAGGACTCGTCCTGACAAGCGCTTTGGCAACAGAAAAAGCATGGATTCTCGTTACCCTTTTCCCCCCGCCGTCAGTAAGGACTGGGCAGATTCCCCTCAGGTCGATCCTCCAGTCTCTCGGCTGGCCACGCGCACTCTCCTTTCCCTTCCAGATGGGTCATCTATTAAGGACCCCACTGACCGCCAGGTCGAGCAATTGGCTCGCTCGATTTTTGAGGCTTCCGGTTCAGCTTTAGCTCCGTCCTTTGCCTCGGTGTGGGTGGCCAAAGCAGTTGTTTCCTGGGCAAGCTCTCTTCGTAATACATCACAGTCCCCAGAAGGCTCCAACATGGCTAACCAGATTTCCATCGCAGCGGAATATATGCTTCACGCAGCACTCGACGCCGCTGGCTGTTCGGCCGTTGCGGCAGCTAATGCTATTACCATCCGCAGAGCACTCTGGCTCCGCGAATGGAAAGCAGACTCTGCTTCCAAAAAGTCCCTAACAAGTCTACCTTTTCTCAGCGGCCGCCTCTTCGGGGAAAAGCTGGACAAGCTAATCTCAGATGCCACGGGAGGGAAGAGCACGTCCCTCCCACAACACAAGCCAAAACGGCCTCCCTTTAGACGCCAACAGACTCGGTTTCGATCCTTTCGCAACTCTTTTGGATGGTCGGTCTCCCGCCCGTCTCAGGCCACGAACAGATCCCCTCAGAGAGACAGGAACTTTCAGCCCCCACAAAGATCTACGACTGCCTGGCAGACTCGCTCTAGGCAACCAAGACCCAAGGGACCCCGTCCTCAAAGATTTCCTTCCTCCTGACTCCTTCTCCCTTCCGGAAAATCCCTCCCGAGTAGGCGGCCGTCTCTCTCTTTTTCGGAACACCTGGCTCGCTGTCGTAGACGACAACTGGGTCAGGGAGGTGATTTCTTCCGGTTATTCCATAGAGTTCCGATCACGTCCGGCCGATCGTTTTTTCCCGTCTTCTCTTCCAAAATCCCCAGCGAAGGCTCGCGCCTTTCTCAAGGCCGTCGACTCTCTCCGACTGGCAGGGGTCATTGTCCCAGTTCCTCAATCAGAAAGATACACAGGGTTCTATTCAAACCTGTTTGTGGTACCCAAGAAGGACGGGTCAGTTCGGCCAATTCTAGACCTCAAGCTCCTCAACAGGTCCATCAAACTGCGTCACTTTCGCATGGAGTCGTTGAGATCCATCATAGTATCGATGGACCAAGGGGAATTTCTCGCATCGATCGACATCAAAGATGCGTATCTACACATTCCCATTTGCCACGTTCATCAGAGATTCCTACGCTTCGCAATAGGTCAAGACCACTTTCAATTTGTGGCTTTACCGTTCGGACTCGCGACGGCCCCCAGGGTGTTTACGAAAATCATGGCCGCGGTCATGAAAGTGTTACACTCCAGGGGAGTCATGGTGTTGCCTTATCTAGACGACCTTCTTATCAAGGCACCATCTTTCACAGACTGCGAGGAAAGTGTTGAGATCACCATAGACACCCTTGTACGTCTAGGCTGGCTGTTAAATCTACCAAAATCCTCTCCGGTCCCGAGCCAGACCATCACCTTTCTAGGAATGGTGTTCGATACCCGCCGCGGCTTAATACTTCTTCCGCGACAGAAAGCCGTGTCTCTACGTCAGCGCGTCAAGACCCTGCTCCGTCCAAAACCACACTCCCTTATTTTCGGAATGAAGGTTTTGGGAATGATGGTGGCAGTTATGGAGGCGGTCCCGTTTGCTCAGTTGCATCTCAGACCTCTGCAACTAGCTCTCCTATCCTGCTGGGACAGGAACCCTGCCACCCTGGATCGAACCTTGCGACTGCCTCCGCCGGTGAGGCAGTCTCTTCTCTGGTGGCTCCGGCCTCTCTCTCTCCAGACAGGGAAGTCGTTCCTACCAGTGAACTGGGACGTCCTTACAACCGATGCCAGTCTGATGGGTTGGGGGGCGATTCATCGTCATCACACAACTCAAGGAAGATGGACCAGTCAGGAGGCCTCGCTTCCCATCAACTTACTGGAGATCCGTGCCATTTCTCTAGCCCTGTGGGACTTCCATCATCTGCTGGCGGGACGTCACATACGAGTCCAGTCCGACAATGCCACGGCGGTGGCATATGTCAACCACCAGGGCTGCACGCGCAGCACAAGAGCAATGTCCGAGGTTCGCCCAATTCTCCAGTGGGCGGAATCCACGAGATCGGTGATCTCAGCGGTCCACATACCCGGGGTGGACAATTGGGCGGCGGACTTTCTAAGCCGCCAAGGCATCGCCTCAGGGGAATGGAGTTTGCATCCCGAGGTCTTCCACCAGATATGCCTCAGGTGGGGAACTCCGGAGGTGGACCTGATGGCTTCGCGGCTAAACAACAAAGTTCCCTCGTTCATGGCCAGATGCCACGACCCTCGGGCGCTGGGAGCAGACGCTCTAGTTCAGTCCTGGTCTCAGTTCCGACTCTGCTACATCTTCCCACCCCTGCCGCTGATTCCCAGAGTGGTAAAGAAGATCAAGGCGGAAGGTGTGTCGGTGATCCTCATCGCTCCGGATTGGCCACGTCGCGCCTGGTACGCCGATCTGGTGCGTCTGATCGGCGACTCCCCCTGGCGCCTGCCCGATCGTCCAGACCTGCTCTCACAAGGCCCTCTCCTCCACCAGAGATCATCGGCCCTGAGTTTAACGGCGTGGCCGTTGAAACCTGGGTTCTAACCCAGGCCGGTTTGTCTCCAGAGGTCATTGCAACTATGCTAAGAGCGCGGAAACCTTCTTCGGCCCGCATTTACCATCGCACATGGAAAGCTTTTTTCTCTTGGTGTAATTCTCAGGGCCGACCGCCCCTACAGTTCTCTCTGCCGGCCATTCTGGGTTTTCTTCAGACCGGTCTTGACTCAGGTCTTTCCTTGGCTTCTTTGAAGGGACAAATTTCTGCCTTGTCCGTACTTTTCCAGCGCAAGCTAGCTAACAGATCGCAGGTCAGGACTTTTCTACAGGGAGTCGCCCGACTCGTCCCTCCTTACAAGAGACCTCTGGACACATGGGATCTAAATTTAGTCCTGGACGTTCTGCAGAGGTCTCCCTTTGAACCTCTCAGAGAGGTTCCTCTCCGTATTTTGTCCCAGAAGGTAGTGTTTCTGGTTGCGATCACCTCTATACGTCGTGTATCGGAACTAGCGGCTCTGTCTTGCAAGCCACCCTTTCTGTCCTTCCACCAGGACAGGGTTGTCTTGCGTCCGGTTCCGTCTTTTCTTCCGAAGGTGGTGTCCCCTTTTCATCTGAATGAGGACCTAATTCTGCCTTCCTTTTGTCCGGCGCCAACTCATCGAGTGGAAAGGGCCTTGCATTCACTGGACTTGGTTCGGGCTCTTCGTCTTTACATTTCCCGAACAGCGGCCTTTCGGAGGGCAGACTCTCTGTTTGTTCTTCCGGAAGGTCCTCGTAAGGGTCTGCCTGCTTCCAAGGCTACTCTTGCCAGATGGATCAGGACTACGATCATCGAAGCCTACCGACTCAGGGGCCAGTCCGTGCCGACGGGGCTTCGTGCACACTCTACCCGGGCGGTAGGGGCCTCGTGGGCCATTCGGCACCAAGCTTCTGCCGAGCAAGTGTGCAAGGCTGCCACATGGTCAAGTCTTCACACATTCGCTAAACATTATAATGTTCATGTCCAGTCCTCGGCGGAGGCCAGTCTGGGCAGACGTGTTCTGCAGGCGGCGGTTGCCCACCTGTAGATTGGCAGGATGCGTTTAATTTCCCACCCAGGGACTGCTTTTGGACGTCCCACGGTCCTGTGTCCCCCAATGAGGCGAAGGAGAAAAGGAGAATTTTGTGTACTCACCGTAAATTCCTTTTCTCTTAGCCTCTCATTGGGGGACACAGCACCCGCCCTGTTGCCTATCGGCTCTTTTCTTGTTATCAGTTCTGATTGTCTCAATTCTGTTATACACAGTTTAGTAGTTTAGTTCACTGAAGTGTATTTGCATATATATATGTATGTCTGCTAGCGCTTCTCCTACTGCTTTATTCACAAACTGGTGAAGCTGAGGTCAGCCAGGGTGTATATACTGCAGGGGAGGAGCCACACTGTTTTCTTGTTTCAGAAGTATACTTAGTGTCACCTCCTAGTGGACAGCAGCATAACACCCACGGTCCTGTGTCCCCCAATGAGAGGCTAAGAGAAAAGGAATTTACGGTGAGTACACAAAATTCTCCTTTTTCCGATCAATGAGGGTCTGCCAGCAATCCCGAAACCAGGGGCTTTGAAGAGCCCCTCTGTGAAAGGAACGGTGGGTGATTGTGCACAGTGCAGCTCTATGGAAGTATCCAAGATCAGCCGAACGCACCATGTGGTCAGATGACCACTGCCATGAATGAGGTTAAACTCCTGTAATCTGAGCCAGGTTCGGTCACAGCAGATAATACTCTGATGCCAGCCGTATAACACAGCCAGCACTTGCAGTGTGCGGCGCTAGTTTCACTCCTGAGCTTACTGTATACATGCAGTGCGCAAATCAGCCTTGCATGTACGATGGTTGTCGTTAATGGAAACATGAGCACAGTTGGGCTCCCAGATGCCCTTAGCCCCGGTATTTGCCTGTTGCTGGGTCTGATCCTGTCATATGTAACTGTAGGGGCTACTTGACATTCTTTACATCCTCTACACAGATACAGAACCAGGCCAGCCAGTACTAATGTATGGAGCTGTGCCTGGTAATAAAGAGGTTGAGGCAGCTGATGGTTGTTCTTGGGAGTTGGATCACCATCGATCTCCTATTGAAATTCTGCACCTCATTAAATAATATTTCTGCTGCTTGCAGTCACCACTCCTGAAGCCCAGCAGTTTAGCTACATACTCTGTTAACCCCTTCACGACATAGGACAATATATGTCCTTGGCCGTGTCCCACCCACTGATGCGAGCTCTCATCAGCTGAAATGTGTACCTAACACCACCTTTGGATCGCGCTGTCAGTGACTGACAATGCGATCAATAGGTCATGTAAAACAATCATGGGACTTCCACTGTTACCAGCCCGTGGTCCTGTTATGACCCCGGAAGCTGCATGGAATCACTCCCTGCTGGCGATCTCCCAGTGAGGTCACCAGCAGAAACTGATCATTTCACTTGTGTTCAGATAGGCTGTAGCCCATCGGAACACAGGAGAAGCGATCAGACAGTGGAGTGCTGAGACCCTCTATGCGGGCATAGTAAAAAACTTTATTTTTTTTTGTAATTAATTAAAAATATGAAAAAAAACACAAGTGCAAATCACCCCCTTTTGCCCCATTGAAAATAAAACTATAAAAAAACATATATACATATTGGGTATCGCCGCGTTTCTAAATGCCCAATCTATCAAAATATAAAATCTGTTAATCAGATCTGTCATCAAAATTATGTTTTTTTAGTCACCGCAACATTGCAATAAAATGCAAAAATGGGTGGTAAAAACATCACATCTACCTAAAATGGTATCAAAAGAAACGTCAGCTCAAGACGCAAAAAATAAGCCGTCACACACCCCAGATCCCGAAAAATGAGGACGCTACGGGTCGTAGAAAATGGTGCAAAGGCGCTATTTATTTTCTTTAAAAGCATCTGAATTTCAGTTATAGTCTACATGTTTGGTATCTATGAACTTGTACTGAACCAAGGCATTATAATGACAAGTCAGTTTTACCATATAGCGATCATGGTGAATAGAAAAAAAAAATTGTGTAAGTGCAATTTTTTTTGCTATTTCATTGCACTTGGAATATTTCCCCCTATCTCTGTACACTATATGGTAAAATAAATTATTTCAATTGAAAGTAACACTCGTCCGGCAAAAAAAAGCCCTCATATGTCTGTATTGACGGAAAAATTAAAGTTATGGCTCTTGGAAGAAGGGGAGGGAAAAATAAAAAACAGAAAATCTCCCCGGGGTGGAGGGGTTAATTTTGGGTTTTATGTAGCTCTTAGGCTCCACATGTTTATATTCTGGTCGTTATCATTGTAGATTCCACACAGAAAGGAACTCCGAACTCTCAGCGACTAACCTAAGGATCCGCATAGGAGACGGCACATATACTGATGATATTCACACGTCCACATGGCGACGTCTTTACAGCCTTCCATTCCCAAACTGTATGAATGAAAAGAAGGAACGGGTCGGTCATGACCAGGCAGAAGGCAGAGTGCAGCTGGAGGATGACTTCTATCAGTGCATTATCTGGATACGTGTAGCAAACATACATATATACCACTAGCCTGTCCTGTGTACAGTTGAAGGAGAGGTGCACATACTTTTTTATATGTTTAATTAAATAGAAAACCGTATTATTCTGTGTAATTAACAGAATCTTTACCTCATTGCAAGACAAAGTAACCAAGAAAATAAAGCTCTTCTTTCCTTATCTCTTCTTTACTCTTCTTCAGTTTATCCTTCCCCTTGTATATCTCTTGTAAACCCTGCCTAATTTTCTTTCCATCTGGCACCTTTCTCTTCCCTCTGTATCTTCCTCTCCCCTCCCTCTCTCCCTTTCTTCTTGTTCCACTCTCTTTTTCCCACCCAGCCTTTCTCTCTCTTCCTGTCCCCCATATCTTTTCTTACCATTTCCCTTCTCTCTTTCTCCCCTACTGGTTTTCACCTTCTTGCTCTTTTTTCATGTTCCCCACGCCCTTTCTTTTCCTCCCTATTCTCCCATTTTTCTTTTCTTTGCTTTTCCTCTCTTTGCATTTTCCTGCCCCTTGTCTTTTACTTTCTGTTTTCCTATTCATTTCTTTTCTACTCTCCTTGGTTTTCTTTCCTGTTCACCTCTCTGTTGTTTCCTGTCTTTCCTGCTTTTCTTTCTTGATCCACCCCTTCCCCTCCCTTGTTTTTAGCCCCTTTATCTCCATTCCTATTCCCCCTTTACCTTCCTATTCCACCCTTCTTTTCCTTCCTGTTCCCTCTCTCTCCTTTCCTGTTCCTCCTCTCTCTCTTCCTGTTCCCTCTTCCTCTCTTCGAGTTATCCTTATTTCTCTCCCTTCCAGTTACCCCTTTTCTCTCTTTTCTTGTCCCCCCTTTCTCTTCCTTCTTGTTCCCACCTCTTTTCTTTCCTTTCATGTTCATCTCCCTTTCTCTCTCTTCTGGTTCATCCTCCCTTCTTTCCCTTCTTGTCCCCTCCCCCTTTCTTTCTCTTCTTGTCCCTCCTTTCTCTACTTTCTTGTCCTCCCCCCCTCTTTTCTCTCTTCCTGTTCTTTCTTTCTCTCCAAGTTATCCCCTCTCTCTCCCTTCCAGGTAGCCCTTTCTCTCTTTTCTTGTTCCCTCTTCTTTTCTCTCTCTTCTTGTTCGTCCTTTTCTCTCCCTTCTTGTTCATCCCCCTTTCTTTTTTTCCTTGTTCCCTTCTCCCCTTTCTTTCCCTTCTTGTCCCCACTCTCTCTTCTTTCTTGTCCCCCCCGCCCCCTTTTCTCTCCCTCTTTTTTTTCCTGTCCCCTCTTTTTTCTTTCCTGTTCTACTCTGTATTTCTTAATGTCCCCATCTCACTTTCCGTTCAACTTTATCTTTTTCTTCCTGTTGCCCCCTCATTCCTTTCCTGCTCCCCCCCATTTTTATTTTCCTATTCTCCATGCTCTGTTTCTTTATGTCCTCACCCATCTCTTTCTTTTAATCCACCCCCATCTTTGTTGATTTCCCCTTGACTTATTAATAACATTGGCCCACGAGTTAGACTAAAATATATAAAGATATTTTGCATTTCAGAAGAGGTAAAAAAGTGTATAAATATATATATTCCTGCAGTTGCTGCAGAAGCGACAATACACAATGGACGCACAGTGTGCAATAAATAGTACAGGGTCATTGTGAATCATTTCCCCTGTATTTTACCCGCATGACTCCAGGAGACCGGACTCCATTTTGATAAGTGCGTCCTACCTTCCCTGCAGGAGGAAGAATACAAAACCTGTACAATTTCCGCTAATTACCAGCCATTGTGTGATCGGCGCACTCAGGCTGAATGACTCATTTGCTTATTGTTATGTTAAAAGAAATATTTGAGCTCCTAATGATAAAGTGTAGGAAACAAGAACAAAGCTTAATCGTCACACTGCAATGATGTCCCCTACAGGGGAGGAATGACCAAGACGGGTGGGCATAGAAGACGTGCCTTAAAATGTCATATTTGATTAATAGCTTTAATAACAGCAGTAAGTCAATATAACTGAAATGAATGAGAATTGAGACTGAACTCTGAGGATGCATGTGTAATCAATATCCAATAATGTTTCATCATTTTGCATGCAGCCTACATACTTAAAGCAGAAAGTATCCCAACCGAGAATGAAGGTTGGAAGTATAGAGGTTTTGAGGACCTTTATGATCAAGGTTTTACATGTTCATGTTCATTAGGAGGACCTTAATTTCGACTGGTCCAGTTTGGTCTCATTTATATGGACAATGTTCTAGGCTCCTGTGGAATTATAATTGCAGAGTGGGTCATCAAATTGTTGAGCTCAATTGTTGTCTACATGACATTGTCTATCTAGATCAACCAACGTTCTCCATGGGCCTGTCCTCTGAGCTAGACCACATAGATGGTTGCTCCAGGGCCAAATATATTCAATGACCCTTGCATACCAAAAGACTTATTCACCAAACTTTCTGTTCTTGAACACCCAATATACATTCATATAACCAACGTTTCGGCACTGTGGCCTTTATCAAGACCAATATACATTCATATAAGCAAACGTTTCGGCACTTCGGCCTTTTATCAAGGTTTAGCTATGAATGCAGGTCGCATGGGTCTATATGTAGAGGTCAATGTGGAGTAGTCTCCCCCAAATTCCAAGACTGATTTTCTAGGGTGACTGTGGATAAAGTCCTTTCGTTGAGTGCCTCCAGGGCCAAAGCCATAGACGACACCGAGGTAGAAGACTCAGCATTGACCTAGTAGCTAAAGGGGAAATTTCTTTCTTCGACATGAGATGACAGCTGTATTATAAATGTCCTGTCGTAGGAAAAACCCTATTAAAGATTCAACCATTTTGCTAAGGATTTGTGCAAAATGACATAAAAGAGGCATTAGTTTGTTGTTGTAGTATGATTACTAGGAAGGTCTGAAGATATCTTACAAGTAGAGACATGGATGTTGGGAGGGACCGGATACATTCTAAGAATAAGAGGTCATATTAGAGATCGTTTTGTCAAGTGAGAAACCGCATAGGAGGTGCAACCCTAGTGGGCCATTATGGTATTACTTTGACCTTTTTGATGGTTTGGATGGTCAGAAGATTTCTTATATTGGCCAATGACGAATTGAATGTTTAAGTCAACATCGTTGACACTTGCCTAAATTGTGGCCCCATTCAGTTTGTATGAGCTATAATGGAAAGACTGAAAATGAATGAGTTTTGACCAGTTATGAAGGTCTCTTGTGTATGGACTATGTGCAGAGGAGAGGTCAGGTCGACCTACAGAGGTTCTAGGAGTTTGAGATTTTTAGACTTGATTATAAGAGTTTCATTATATTTGACAATTCTATATTCTTGATTTGATTATTTGAAATTTTGAGATCTGATCTGATCTGTCCACCAGCCTATAGATCACAGTTGTCAGATGCCTATTATATTTTTAAGTGTTCTCAAAGCTGTGAAATTGATCCACCCAAAGGCAGAAATGTCACGAAAAGGAGGACGCTCAAATGAGGGATTTTACTAACATGTAGAACAGTCATCTGATCCTGTTGGTTATTCATCTGGTGGACAAGACTTATGGCCACTTTACACATCCCAACATCGGTCCGATGTTGGATACAACGGCGCGGGAGCGCGCTTTTTCTGGGCAGAATTCCAAGATCACACAGGAGCTGTTACACAGCGTGATATCGGCAGACAACGCCAATACGATGTCTACGCCCCCTTGTATGGCCGACCCAGAAACAACCATTTAACATGTGAGAGAATAGGGGACGTTGTACTTCACATCGTTGTTGGGCTTTTACACAGCCCGATCCAGCCACAACGTCCATTCAATATCGGGCCGTTGGAGAGCACGCTCATTTGATCCCCGATATCGTTTTGGCATCGTTTGTGCATCGTATTGGACATTTACACCATACAACGCACGAACGATATCGGGGCCAACGCACGAACCACGTGACTTTTGGTTGGACGCCGATATCGGGACGTGTAAAGTGGCCATTATTGTGGTGGAAACCTAGAGGAGACCATCTTGTCTAATTGAGTTGCCTTACTGCTTTCTTTTAGACACTTTAAATGTCTATAGATCATTGGGTCCAGGTCCTAAGACCCCACCAATCCCTGGCTGAGAAATGTACATCAAGAAAGCGGACAGAGTGGAATACGGATTGTCGTGGACTTTCCATTGAATCAGTACTTTGGTCTGTGTTCTTGCTCGGGTTGGTCCTGTGTGGTCCTGTCTCCTGAGCGATCATGGGGTCTCAGGACCTGGATTGTGGGGCTTAGAACCCTGACCCAATGATCTAAAGGCATTTAAAGTGCCTAAAAGATATTTTTTTGAATAAAAATAACACAAACTTCTGTTTTATCACTTTTTTTTTCTATCTACAGTTGGGCAACCCTCTTAAATATCTTGATCCAGGAAATGAAAGAGGCAGAAGGGGGAACATTAATTAAGACTGGTGATTCATCAGTCTTTATCCAGTTTCCACCATTCGTTAATACACTCTTAGGCTGGTTTCACACCACCGGTGTTTCTAATCCAGGTGAATCCGGTGGAGATATGGTAAAACAACATCCCCCTACAATTGTAAAACCTGATGCAACTGGATGCTCCCGCACCGATATTACTACTGATCAGACTACCGGATCTTGCGTAATGCGGTAGCATCCAGTTGCATCAGGTTGTGTACATTTTATTTTTTGACAGGTCCCGGTGAAAAACAACACCAACCCTAGTGGGTGGTCATATGTACATAGCTTTTTGGGCATCCAGGTGCCTGGATTCGGCTTCCGCTGAGCTCCATTTTAACCCCTTAATGACCAAGCCTCATTTTTGCAATTCTGACCAGTGTCGCTTTATGAGGTTATAACTCTGGAACGCTTCAACATATCCCAGTGATTCCAAGACTGATTTTTCATGACATATTGGACTTCATGTTAGTAGTAAATTTAAGATGATAGATATTTTCTGCATTTCTTTGACCAAATAGTGTTTACATGCAGTGACAGTTGAAAGCCATGATGGGTAGAGCCGTCATTGGTCATTAAGAGGTTCATGCCACCCGGATAATGACAGATAGGGGTGCTTCCGGATTTTAACTGAGTACCAAAATCACAACATTTTTGCGTTTTTGGTATCGACCAAAAACCGGTGACACCTGGATCTGGACAGAACTGTAAACACCCGGATGAAGCCACACGTTACTGCGTCCCCATTGAAAGTCATGCTGCAGTTCCATCCGGTTTATGATAGTCACTGGATTTCAAAAACTGGTAGTGTGAATCCAGCCTTAGTGAATTTGCCTCTCTTTTCAGACACCCATGTGGCGTGATTCACATAGAATGTCATGAGGGGGTTTAGTATAGTTAGTGTATAACAGAGGACAGACGTAAAAGGTTTTGTTGCATAAACATTTGGGACTTTCTAACTCCAGTCCTCTGATGTAAAGTGCATGATGAATTGGCCTCCATGACTTGCTGGAGGATCTCTGAAGACTTGGGTGGAGGCAGGTTTTGCATCTCCTAATCCTCTTTTTCTCCAGTGGCAGAGATTGGATAGCCAGGTCTGGAGAGCCATGATTTATAACCATTCATCTGAATCCTTGACAGAAACAGAACAAACTCCAGAATAGGGAAACAAAAATCAATAACCTCATAAGCCGGTCATGACGCACATTCCGTCTTGGGCTTGTGACAAGTAACAAATGTTCCTGCACTCGGCTTTCGACAGTAAATGATAGAAATGATCCCCACTTGTCTGATGTTACAGCTTATCTTTACTGAAGTTGAGGGTCCTTTTTCTTATCCTTTTAAAGGGAACCTATTGTGATGTCTGATCTGCACCCATGTTATAGAGCAAGAGAAACTGAACAGATTGATATATTGTTTTGTTGGAAAAGATCCACTATTACTCATGCATTCAATCAGTTAATAACTAGGACCGCCCACTGGACTACTAAGCATAGAGCCACGATGTCAAATAATAATATGCAAGTTACACTGAATCTTCTCCACCAAAGTTATATGTCGATCCGCTCAGCTCCCTCTGGTCTGTAACACGCTGGCCGATGTCCAGGTTTGTCAGATTCTCTTTAATAGTTCGATGATATATATGCTTTTGATTATGGACCCATATGGGTTGTTTGTGAACTATGTAATAAACTATTAAATTAATGGCTGTACAGTACACTATTATTGGTAAATATAACAATGCATAAATAAAAGCCTCATATGTTATATAATATTTTATAATTATAATATAAGCCTAGTGTCACATTCCTTGTGTGTTAATAAAGTTTTTTCAAGTGAATGTGAGTTTTTACTATTGCGTGCGCCTCAGCTTTAGCAGAACATGTTGAATTGCCTTTTAGACCTATTTATTGTGTGCAGCTCATTTAACAAATGGGGGTTGCCCTGGCCTACAATGTGCCAAATTACACCAAAGTTTATGTGCAAGAGAAGTAGTGTGAACGATGTGAATCCAAAAAAGGTGTAGGCTTAAGGCCGGTTTACACGCTGCGATGTCCCAGCGACCCGACCAATGATCGGGATCGCTGGGACATTGCTATCTGATCGCTGGTGAGCTGTCACGCAGGCAGACTCGCCAGTGATCAGCGAGAATGCTGGTAACCAGGGTAAACATTGGGTAACTAAGCCGAGCGCTGCGCTTAGTTACCCGATGTTTACCCTGGTTGCCATGTCCCAGTGTGTACTGTGCGGCGCTGGGCATTGGCCAGGAGGTCGTTGATCATTGGTCTCCCGCTGTCGCACATGCCAATGCTGGCCGGCCAGCGGGAGACCAACGATTGAAAAATGGCACTGGCCATTCCGCAAGGATCAGTGTTGCAGGATGTCACACGTAGCGACATCGCTACGAGGTCCCTGCAACGTCACAAGTTGCAGTGACATCGTTAACGATGTTGACACGTATAAACCAGCCTTTAGTTTCCATCTTAAAGGGAATCTTGTCAGGCCAAAAATCCATATGTAACTGATATAATTTTCTAATTCCTTTCATTAAGCTCTTTCTATTCATGTATTTCCATTATGTATGCTTCCCTCCTTTCCTCTGTAAACTTCAAAATAAACTGTCAAACCTGTCAACCACAGTGAGTTCTCTGCTGCCCACTCCCCAAGGAATGAATATTCATGCATCATTACACTGCCCTGCCCTCCTCTCTGATCTTTCTGTTGTGTGACTCATTGCAGAGCAGAAAGGAGGGGGGGGGAGGAGGTGTGTGCTCTTAGAAGCTTCATTGTATCTGAGGCATGTGTGTAGTGTGTGCAGTCTGAGATATTTCTATGTGATTATAAAAACATTTGATCATTTGCTCATCAGATACACACATTACATGTATGCAGGAATTCATATAATATTCTATTCATATAATAGAAGTCTTACAGTGCAGGACAAAACACCTCCCCCCCATCCCAGCACAGAGGGGAGGGACAGAACACCAGCTTGGGTGGGTGTGGATATTTAAATAACATTAATACATCTGGACTATTTGGCTGTGAATATAATGGACAGGACTAATGCAGCAGCTGCCTGCAGGGTGTGAAATTAAGGACTAACATAATGATTTTACATGTTTTTAAAAGGTCTTCTCAGGGTCATATTAGTATCATACTGAAAAATGACCTGACAGAGTCCCTCTAAACCTAAATTTGCATTTTTGGACAGCAGTCTTAAGCTTGTATTGGACAGGATTTGTACCGTATATACTCGCGTATAAGCCGAGTTTTTCAGCCCAAAAATTGGGCTGAAAAGTCCCCCCTCGGCTTATACGCGAGTCACTGTATACTGTGTACACTGTATACAGTGTATACAGGCCCGCCCCCATCAGTATACAGGCCCACCCCCTTGCAGCACAAACCTGTAAAGGAAGACATTAGTATACTTATCACTGTCCCGCTGCCGCTGTCCCGCCGCCGTCATCGCGCTCCTCTGTCTTCTTCCGGCTTCCTCCGGTCGGCGCAGGCAATGACTTCATTGTCTGTGCGCCAGAGGAAGCCGGAAGACGCTGGATGAAGACAGAGGAGCGCGATGACGGCGGCGGGACAGTGATAAGTATACTAATCTTTTCCTTTACAGGTTTGTGCACCAAGGGGGGGCCCTGTACACTGATGGGGGGGCTGTATACACCTCTGGGGCTGCTGTATACTACCATTGGGGCTGCTGTATACTACCTCTGGGGCTGCTGTATACACGACTGGGGCTGCTGTATATACCTCTGGGGCTGCTGTATACTACCACTGGGGCTGCTGTATACTACCTCTGGGGATGCTGTATACTACCTCTGGGGATGCTGTATACTACCACTGGGGATGCTGTATACTACCACTGGGGCTGTATATACCTCTGGGGCTGCTGTATACTACCTCTGGGGCTGCTGTATACTACCACTGGGGCTGCTGTATACTAACCACTGGGGCTGCTGCTGTATACTACCACTGAGGCTGCTGTATATACCTCTGGGGCTGCTGTATACCACACTGCTGGGGGCTGTATACCTATGCTGGGGTCCACCCTCGGCTTATACACGAGTCAATAGGTTTTCCCAGGTTTTGGGGGCAAAAGTAGGGGGGTCGGCTTATACACGAGTATATACGGTAAGTCTTTTGTTTCCAAATGTCCATCTAATCGTCACATTTTTTTCCACCAAGACTGAAAAAGTTTTATATGAACAGACAATGTTTATTGAGTACCAGCACAGATAAAGCTTTAGCATTGAGCTCAAGCAGCAAGAAGACCTCAGGTCCCCCAGAGAGCCCATCCCAGATTGGTAGAGCTGCCGGAATGCACTGAACAGCAGTCTACCAACATTCTGGTTTCTAGATAGGTCCCACACCCGTGTGCTTTCTGACCTATCCTTCATACAGATGGCATCTCCAGAATACCTTCCGCCTCCTACCAACTGCTCAAAGATCTGGCACAAAAGAGCACACATATATATCTACGAGCACGAAGGTGTTTACTTCTCGTCCCTTTCCAGACTAATAATCCTTTGAAGTTCCGACTGGGATTTCATGTACGTGATCACATCTCTCCGGACTTGACTGACTGCTGTTCGGGGATGCCATCGCCTCACGGGACGTCCATCGGGTCCAACAAGGAATTTCTCAAAGTTCCACTTGATATCATTAACTTTCAGCTCATCCCAGAAGAGACGATTTAATGGTTGGCCTAAGACATCACCCACAGGAGGACAGGAGTTCTGAGAAGGAGAGACAGGGAACGTGTTATTATATTTTACTAAATGTAGTCCTTGGGTTATAGTCTCAAACACGTGGAGTATCGTCATTCTGAGATTTTTTGATGGTGTCAAAAAACCAATGAGCTTTTCAAGGAGAACCTGCTTCAGGCATGACATACATCAGCGGTGGATGCTGCGTTTGCCATATACCTGACTGCAGCTAAGGACACCGCTGTTTCAACTACTAAGTACCTCCCAATGGCGTAACTTGAAGCTCATGGGCCCTGTTGCAAAGGTTCCAATGGGGCCCCCAATTATTGCAAATCTTTAATAGTATTAGTGCTTTTCTATAGGCCAAAGGGACTTTTGGGGCAACTCCTGCACCTATTGTAGTTACGCCCCTGGTACTTACAATATCCTACTAGGATTCATCAAAACGTCTGGGAGTGCCCTGTGTATTTTCACTTAGTATAAAAGCCAAACCTGGTCTGTATTGGCTTTTATCCCAAGTCAAGGCCCTTCAAAGAGTCGATATTGACTTTTTTGGATTGCTACTTCCAATAAGTGGCACTGGAGTTCGAGACCTCTTCCTCTCAAAAGTGGCAATTTGCATCCTACTTGATCTGTAACACCTCTTTCTGTTTTGTTTTTAAATATACCGGTAATTATAATGATATTCATTTGGATTTATGTTCAGTAGAACAAAGACAAGAGTTACAGAGCGAGCCTCGGGGATAGGGTACGAGCAGCCTGCAGGTCAATGTATGCAGGCTGTGAAAAGCCATGCATAAAACACTTTGCAGTGCAAACCATAGAAACCCTAACATTCAATCTGCTCTCACTGGGGTGCAAGCTGCCATTGTTTACTAAAGGGAGCTGTCAACTTGTGTCACATAAATAACAATGGACACATGACTCACGAGCACCAGCGATACTCACCGAGTAACACCAATACCGTACTATCTGTGCAAGTAGCGAATAGTAACCATTACACTCGCTCATCACTAGTTGCTACATCTACTATATAAAAGCCCTATCCAGTCTGTCTCTGTAAGTTTGCCCCCAAAACAGCACCACCTGTAGGACATTGTATAAATTACAGTTAAACTGGAAGACGCCCATAAGTTTGGTTGATCAGTCGAAGAACACAGCACCACCTATAGGACATCTGTGACAGGGGGGCCGACATGCAGTCTGGGACGCTGCGCAGGCCTCCATTATCACCTGGGTCCGCTTCGTCATAACCTTGGGGTAGACCCATTCTGCTGCTGCAGCGGCTCCTCAGCGTACAGGGGAGAAAAGAGACATCGAACAGAGGTGAGGGAGACATTACACATCGAGGGGACAGAGCGTGCACAGGGGCAGAGACAGCACAAGGGGAGAGAGTGCACAGGGGGAGAGACAGCACAGGGGAGAGTGGGGAGAGAGTGCACAGGGGGAGAGACAGCACAAGGGGAGAGAGGACACAGGAGAGACAAAAAGCGGGGAGAACGCACAGGGGGGAGAGAGCACAAGTTGAGAAAGAGCGCACAGGGAGTAGACACAGCACAGGGGGGTGGCAAGCAGCAATTGCCAAGCCATGGCCACCTTGTGCAGCATCGGGCTCTCCCCACCCTCCTCGGTTAAGTTGCGATTAGTAGCAGGAGTAGCTGGACTAATATAATCGCACACGTTCTAGAATTGCCCGATGCGATAGAATCAGGCCCCTATCTGGTCTATACATAATCTTTAAAGGTGGCTCTGGTTATAAGGTGACAAATGGATGATCGTCCAACAACTCAAGATTCTGCACCCACATGAATTTCAATATAGAAGGTGGAATAGTAACCGTTGATATCTTAACTATGAAATACGTTTTCTGAACATGGACAGTTGTAAATACCTTCAGAAAGGTGAAGACTTTCTGCTCTTTCTTCCCATTAACATCTCCTTTTTCAAACATCTGGAAATTTGGAGTGAAGCCATTACCGGGACGAACGTGTCTGTAGGAGACAAAGAAGATCAGCTTGCATTTTGCATTATAATGTCACAGTATGACTGACTGAGATTTATGTTCCAACGGTTGACGAGTTGTAAAATGAGAGGTCTCATGACTCCGAACACAACAGCCTTCAAGGCACATGCGAGGCTGTTGACTTTGGATCAGGAGACTCGCAGCTGTGAATGTAGCCTACTACTTAGGCTGGAAACACACTGTCCGAGTGACATGCGAGTTACTCGCACCAGTCTCGGATCATTCACCCCCTCTCTGGACAGAAGCAGTGAAGCTGCATAGAAGAACATACCACTGACAGTATCCCATCCAAAGAGGTAGGGGTCGTGCCAAGTGAATGATCCGAGACTCGTGCGAGTAACTCGGACAGTGTGTTTCCAGCCTTATAACTCTTCATGCACCAGACTTCTATCATGGCTTTACTTCCATCAGCTGCAATCTTTAGTACTTACTTCAATCCTAGAGAAATTTCTTCATTACTTCCAGGTTCTTGTAGACCAAATTGGTTGCATGGAAACCCCAAGATGACCAACCCATTGGGTTCTAATTCTTCTTGTAGTGCATTCAGTTCTGAAAATGACAGCAAATATGAGACATTATTTAATATTAATAGATGTTCTTTCATGTATAGCCATGTAAAATAGCAGGTAACTACTATATCAACTAGAAATGCAATAGGAATAATGAAGCCACACTTCAGATACAACCATAAAATCATTGATCATCGTAAGCAGTAATTGGTCTTCTCCCATGCCGCACTACCACTGAAGAAATGAGGATTTCTGGAATTCCTATTTAATGACCTTTCATTTGCTTAGAAATCAATGAGAGAAATCCATAAAGTCTCCCGATTCTACCACTGTTTTCCTTTTTTTACTGTGTCACTCCATTGCTGAGATATTACCATTTTTCTCTCTCCTTCATTGGGGGACACAGGCCATGGAGTCCTCTCTTGACGCGGCAAACTGTGCGGCTCAAACAGCTAGCAATGCCGTTACCATCCGTAGAGCCCTCTGAATGCTGACGGGACCTCCAAAATGTCCCTTATGGGGCTTCCTTACCAGAGAAGGGTGTCTTTTCGGGGAAGGCCTCGATAGATATTGCCGATGCGGCGGGGGGGGGGGAAAGCACCTCTCTCCCGCACCTCAAGCCTACGCGTTTCGTTCCTAGACGTCAGCCGGTTCGTTTTCGTCCCTTTTGATACTTTAGTGGGTGAACCAATCCACAGGCGCCCCCCAGATCAGTTAGATCTCCGCCAAAAGACAGACGGAGCCAGGCGTCTTTCAAAACGAACGCTCCCTGGCGCTTGCATCCCCCCAAGCCCACCTGAAACCAAGGAGCGCAGTCCAACTGTTGTGACTCGCATTCCCTCTCTGAGAGCAGCACCAGAGTAGGTGTCCGTCTGCTCCTCTTCAGCCATTACACAGTACATAGCAGGGACACATATATAAGATTATCTCAGCACAGGAGATGTGGTATGATCAGACCATGTCCCTGTATGGTCAGACACATCCATTACACAGTACATAGCAGGGACACATATATAAGATTATCTCAGCACAGGAGATGTGGTATGATCAGACCATGTCCCTGTACGGTCAGACACATCCATTACACAGTACATAGCAGGGACACATATATAAGATTATCTCAGCACAGGAGATGTGGTATGATCAGACCATGTCCCTGTACAGTCAGACACATCCATTACACAGTACATAGCAGGGACACATATATAAGATTATCTCAGCACAGGAGATGTGGTATGATCAGACCATGTCCCTGTACGGTCAGACACATCCATTACACAGTACATAGCAGGGACACATATATAAGATTATCTCAGCACAGGAGATGTGGTATGATCAGATCATGTCCCTGTACGGTCAGACACATCCATTACACAGTACATAGCAGGGACACATATAAGATTATCTCAGCACAGGAGATGTGGTATGATCAGACCATGTCCCTGTATGGTCAGACACATCCATTACACAGTACATAGTAGGGACACATATATAAGGTTATTTCAGCACAGGACAACATTTCTTAGACATTTCCAATTGTGGAAATTATTATTAATCTAAGATCTTTCAACTTCGTTAGGCTGGGGTCACACACACAGATATCTGGGCAGATATTGTTCACAGATCTCTGGTTGCAGTGAAATCATGGACAGATTGCTCCATTTGTACAAAGCCACAAAATGGAACCATGTGTCCATGATTTCACTGCAACCAGAGATCTGTGAACAATATCTGCACAATTATCTGTGTGTGTGACCCCAGCCTTAGAGGGGAAACCCATGTAAGATATTGATGGTTAGATAATGATCTCAAGAGCAGATAACACACTGTGTACTGATTATTATGAATCTTTCTCCAGCACATACCTAGGTACTGCATGGTGAGTCCTCAGTACGTGGCCACATTCACAAATAGGACTGTCTTGCCCTTGTACTGGTTAAAGGGGACGAGCTGACTCCCCTCCATAGTGAGCGCTGCGTAGTCGTAGATGGTTCCGGTGACGGAATCGTAGCAGTTAACCTAAAACAGATAGAAATCAATGGAGTTAGCAACCATAAAACCGTATACTGAGATTTCGTTACAGTGTATCAGTACAGGAAAAATGTATCATCCTGATGACAAGTCTGTCCAGTCTGGACTTGTAAGGGCAATCTGAACTTTTCGGACTGAAAAATATACACATTCTCTTTGAGGGGAGTGTGTGGGGTTTTTCAGCAGCAAAAACTGATGGTGTGAACGGAGGCTGAAGGTTGTGCTTTAGCAATGCAAATCTGCTGAATTGCTGTGGTTTCATGCCCAGTGCAGGTAGAGCAGGTACAGATCAGTGTAATGCGCCCCTGATGAATGTCTGACAGTTTCTCCATGTGGTTTTCGGCTGTGACAAGAACGTCTCATCCACAACGTTCAGTCTTGGGATCTAAAAATGAATGAATGAATGAGCAAGCAGCTCAGTAAGTGACACATCGCTGGAATCAGGGTCTCTGTTTCTACAGTATGCTGCTTTCAGATGGGATGGCACCTGGTGACAGAGTCCCTTTAAAGGAGCAAAGGACTGAAATACAAGCTATATTGCAAAGTTATAGAACTTCTCATTGTGATTCAGCAAACACCAGAAAGCTCTTAAAGGGACTCTGTCGCCGAATTTTTGGTATCTCACCTGAGAGCAGCATAATGTAGAGACAGAGGTCCTGATTCTAGCGATGTGTCACTTACTGGGCTGCTCAGTGTAGTTTTGATAAAATCACTGTTTAATCAGCTGGAGATGATCATTAGCAGTCTACTGTACTTGGCCTGCTGCCAGGTAGTCCGGCATATTCACAGACTGCTAAATCTGCAACAGAGAAAACACTAATTTTATCAAAATGACAGCAAGCAGCTCAGTAAGTGACACATCGCTGGAATCAGGGTCTCTATTTCTACAGTATGCTGCTCTCAGATGGGATGGCAAAAACCTGGTGACAGAGTCCCCTTAAAGGAGCAAAGGACTGAAATACAAGCTATATTGCAAAGTTGTAGAACTTCTCATTGTGATTTAGCAAACACCAGAAAGCCTTTAAAGGGACTGTGTCACCGGGTTTTTGGTATCTCACCTGAGAGCAGCATAATGTAGAGACAGAGATCCTGATTCCAGCGATGTGTCACTTACTGAGCTGCTCAGTGTCGTTTTGATAAAAATCACCTGGAGATTATCATTAGAGGACTACTCAAGTAGTCCAGGAGCTGCAGAGAAAACAGTATTTTTATCAAAACGACAGCAAGCAGCTCAGTAAGTGACACATCGCTGGAATCAGGGTCTCCGTCTCAACATTATGCTGCTGTCAGATGGGATGACAAAAACCTGGTGACAGAGCCCCTTTAAGTAACCAATGACTGATAACAATCTGCTACAGCTAAACTGCTTCAAAGACCAATACAGGTGAACTCAACCTGATGCTTACATTTGCTGATTGGCTCTACTTTTCAAGATCCAGAGGAGGTTGTGATTACTTATGACACCTGTCATGCAGGCGTATTGAAAACTTGCACCTTTATTATTTTATCATCATTATTGCATTGTTATGGCGAGTCTATTACATCGTCTATTTTTATGCATTAATTATATGTTGCAGCTAAAGGAAAAATAATTAATATCATAGAAATCAGTAAAACACCACACCAGTGTGTTTTGTTGTTTTTTCTCAGGCACTGGAGTGGCACCTTAAATTTAAGCCCCTTGTATTATACTCACCCTTTCATGCTTTTTTGGCATCACTCCGGTCCTGCATCACCATCATGTGACCGGAGCTTTTGAGTGGCCTTAAGTCATATGTTACGTCACAAGCTCTCAATGCATCTCTATGAGGGCCAAAACGAGGCTCCCATAGACCTTGAAACACTGGAGCTGCCGGCAAGTCACAAATCACCGTAACACGACAGTGGCGTTGGTGATAACATATAAAGACTGTGCATGTGAGTATGAGACAGGGGGCAGGGGACTTATATACATAAAGCAATACCCCAGTGCAAAATAACAAACCTCTGGAATGGTGGTGTAAGTGATGTCTCATTTCATAACTGAACTTGACATATTTTGAGTAGTGTGTAATCAAGTATAAATCACAAAGTCGTCTTCCATATCCTCACCCCTACTCTACTCCCGGAGTATTTCATCCCCTTTGATACTATCAAATATCATATTGAAATATAAGTTGTGAGATATACATAAGATAAAAAGATTAAGATTATCCATTTCCTCCAAACCGGGATCAGACCTGTCTCTGGCTGTGAGACAACTGCCTGCAGCAGTAGTTTTACCCCATTTAATATTTGTAATAGGAGACCTGCATATAATGAGCAACTATTTGATTAATTCACACCTGATTGTTTGTTTTGGGAGCTGCAGACTGATGAACGCTAAAGGCAAGTTGTGTTCACTTTTATAATTCCCTTCTCAGCTTACAGTTCCTTTAAAGATTATCTGCTAGTTTTTTTTAAATGACCATTTTAGTAAGTTCTGAGTCATTGTACCTTAGAACTGTGATGGATATGCATGCTATTCTAAGGTAGGATGTTTTGTAAGGTCTCTGGCCTATCACATTCCAGGTGGGGCTATTTATAGTCTGGGAATTACGGTGGGGCTATTTAAAGCCTCAGTGTTTGATCTGGTGACCTTGTGCTCTTTGATCAATTTCCTTCCTTGCAAATCCACACCCTTCCTATGGTGTGCGGTTATCACCTATTCTCCATTTCTCATTGTCTCTGGCCTATCACCTTCTGGGTGGGGTTATTTATACTCTCCTATTCCAGCCTTCTCTGCTGGCTATATTTCTATGTGGATGTGTGCTAAGGATTTCCAGCCTTGCAGTTTAAGGATTTAGGCAGAGAACAGTGTAATTTTCCCTGTGTACTCTCTTTTGCCTCTCCTACACCTACTTGTTTTCTGTTAGGTTGTTAGGATCTGTCGGGTGTTTGTTGTTCTGTTAGGTTGCCTCACTTCTAGTTTAACTTTCATCTTGCTGTCCTGCACGGTTCTTGTGATGAGGAGAGGGAGGGAGAAATGGCAGCCATGTATTAGATTGTGAAGAGATTGCCGTAGCAAGATGCGCTATTTGTTGCTCTGAGCAGCAGCCATGATGTCTGTTGGAGATTCTGTTTGTTTATTTGAATATTTGTTTTGCTGCATACAGGGAGAGCAGAAACAGAAGGATACACCCCCCAATGGGAGTGACTTCTACTGAACTTTGCTTATGTGCAGTGCAGTGATGCATGAATATTCATTCCATGGGGAGTGGACAGCAGAGAACTAAGTGATCACTCACTGTGATTGACAGATGGAATTAATCTCTTTATGTGCAATCTACAAAGGATGGGGGGGGAGTATACATAAAAGAAATACATGAATAGAAAGAGCTTCACCAGAAAAATTTGAAAATGATATCGGTTACATATGAATTTTTGACCTGACAGCTTCCCTTTAAGGATCCGGCTTGTCCCTTTTTGGACTGCCAATACTTTTTTCTCCCTTAAAAAAAGCCACTGCCACGGAGAAGACAGGAGCACTCGACAGAGGGTTCCCATGCATCGGAGAGCTGTCCGCTAGCCTACCCATTGTTTGGTTGACCGCCATCTTGGATGTATGGCGGGATGAAGAGTCGCCTCAGACCTGTCTGCATCCCACAGTATATTGGTGTAGTACCCAAGTATTGTTTGTGTGTTTGACCTCACAAAGAAAACGGTTAGTCAAAGAACTATGTATTGCAATAAAAGTTGACATACAATGACTGAACCCCCGGAGCTATCTCCTTCATCCTTGAGTACTGAAGTGTAACGAATAGGATCCGTTCCAAAATTGCTGCGTAACCATGAAGTCCAGGCCTATACCCTGAACCATTTATGCTTTCTAACTCACTTTGGGTTCCGCACTGCTGTGTCTGCATCATCCTCGTCCTGAAACACATCCGTGGGGTCAAAGGGCCACACAATACGGAAGCAGGCTGTACGACGTTGCGTTTTTATTTCATTAAAATGATTTAAGATATGAATAACTGCAGCTGCATCCCCCTCCTCCCTGTCCTCTGTTTATCATATTACTGTACTGAGTGACTTATTACTAAAAAGCGACCACAGTTTAAAAATCAGGACAAGAGAAAAGACAGACAGGAGCCATTATAAGGTAATTGGTTGAGGGTGATCGTAAAATCTAGTCTAAACAACAAGTTATATCTGTTTAGGAAACTGTACAAAATGAGAGAGGAAAAAAGACTTTGCAGTAGATCATTGGGTGAGGCTATAAAAGATAGCCAGTGTGAGGCAGCACTCGCTGACTGTATTGTGGAACACTCACTTGTTAGCGGATTTCAAGCACACCTCAACAGTTTCTATGTAAAGAGGTCAGTTTCCAGTTTATTGTCATTCATACACCGCTTTGTGCGAACCAAACATACTCCAACTTTTTGGCATTACATAACAGAAATGACACGCCGTCCATCTCAATCACAGGGTACGCCCGCAAGGTTTTCGGATAACTCCACTGTCACAGTAACACAGTGGAGATACTGTACAGTCCAAGTACTGACCGCAGTCACTGTACAACCTCATGCCATTGAGGCTACCTTTTAATATGAAGGGCAGCCTCCATACACTGTCTCCTGACAGAGGGACATCTGGGACAGCTGCCTATCTGGAACCACTGACCAAGATCTGTCACAAACTCCACATTGACTCCTGTCAGTCCAGGTTCCCAGCAGGACAATAGCTTCCCAGTCTCAGGGTCCTTCACATTTCACAGCCACAAGAACTCCTTGCCATGTACTCTATAGGAAGTCTCTACTTCCAGGACCTGGCTGACATCAGAGACCACGTGATTAATAGCAGTCTCACTATATCAAATGAATCACATGTGACGCCCGCTAGGGCCGTGGGGTACTCGAAACCGGGTCGGACAGTTCTTGGGAGGTCACGGTGGCGGTGACCCAGCTCCGTGGCCTTGGGCGTGCAGTAAAAGGGGATTATTTACAGGGGATAGTTTGTGACGCCACCTGTGGTACTCGGCTAGGGGTGGCCGACGCTGCAGGATAGGACCGCTGGGGTAGATGGTAGTCTAGCTGGGATGGTAAAGCTCCTCACAGGTGGAGCTGGCCCCAGGGATGGTGTGAATAGTCTACTGGGATGATGATGATTGTTGGTGTGCAGGACTGAAGGCTCAGGCAATAACAGGAGGACACAAAAGGGCACAGTTTCCGTTACCTTTACTTGGTAGATGGTATTGTAGTCCATGGTACTGGTTACAGGTGTTAGAAAGGATCCGGCTGGCCTGGAAGCATTTGGAGATCCACCTCACCAGGCGAGATTGGAGGTTTTCCTGCTGCGCTCTCTCTTCAGGTCCCTGCGTCTTGTAGCTATGCTGCGGCCCTTCTCCTGTTTGATGATTCTGACCCATATGGCAGGCAGCATGAGCCTGTTTGGTGCCACCTTGCTGAAGGCTGCTCCAGGCTCTCTGTACACTGCTCTGCTGCCGGATGTTTGGTGTGGCCAGGAGACTTGCAGTCCCCTGCCCTCCAGATATGGCTGTCGGGGCGTGCAGCACCTGCACAGCCAAGGACTCTGGCGTCCTTTTTCTCAGTGCTCTGCTCCAGGGTGAGCCCAGTCACGGGTCCACTCCCCAGAGCTCTCTCCTCACTTCCTCTCTCTTCCCTCTCCTCTGATGTTCTGAATAACCCCTCCTCCTGGCCAGAACCAGGGCAGCTCCCCTGAAGTTGGGTTCTAGAGCACCCCCTTCTGGCCTGGAGTCAGGAGAAGTGTTGCATGCTGGTGTTGCCTAGCATGGGGACCTCTTCCTTCTTCCAGGCATGACATTACCCCCTGTGAGGGAGGCAATGCTACTGTGGCAACTGGACCACTGGGGTGCCACACACACCCATGGGATGTATGTGGATGGTCAGTCCCGCCAATCACTTCCAGACCATCCTGTGAAACCTGGCCCTGAAAGTATTTACTAAAACTTTATAGAACTACAAGTCTCAGAGCAAACACTCCAGTTTCACATTGCAGCAAATCTCTGTCTGTGCTATACATGCTGGCCATTTACAATAATGCCAGTTGCTACCACACACCATGTTGCAGCCATATTGCTATGCAGTTTACCTGACAGCTATCATGCACTGGAGACAAGTCTGACACAAAAATTTGTAAAGACCAGGCTAGTGAACGACCATTACAGAAGAAAGGAAAGTGGGTAAGATTCCACAGAAGGGGACAGGTGAATCCCTTTAAAAACAAGACACACACGGTCACACACAATAGAAACTACAGCATGTTTCAGATGCCACAAAGAAGGGCACTTAAAGGGGTTGTCCACTATTCAGACAACACTTTCTTAAATACTATTCTCCATTGTGAAATAAAAATAACAAATATTCAAATTCTGCACCTGTACTGTTTCACCAATGTCTATGCTAGGTCTCCCAAGGCTGTCATGACATAAATATGACAATTGAGCCCTGCCGCCTATCAGTGGCAGCTAGTGGGCTGCAGTTCTCACGTGCCTTTCGAAAACCCAAGGTTCATTCGAATAAGGTATGACAGAAGCAGCAGTCAATTACTGGCCACTAATTTACTGCGGTTCCCACGTGGCATAATAATGTGATGAGAGCCTCGGGAGACCTGGCGCACAACAACGAAAGACAGATGAAACTTCTGAGGGCAGATAAAGCAGCTGAGACAACGTAGAGAGTAATGTATTGAATAATTAAAAGCTGCAATTTGTTCGAGCTACACAAGAAAAAAAAAGGAAATAGAAATGATGATCATCGAAACCAAAGCTCTGAAGGGGAAGACTGGAAAACTTACAAAAGCTCTTATGGATATTTTTTAATCACTGAGAGACATTCCACACTGGGCCAATGCTCCACACCTTAGCTGTTGAGAATGGGTTGTGGACACATCTTCCAGCGGTCCTGCTTCTGGCCAGAGAGTCCTGATTTAGGGAGTTGTCCGGAAAGCTCGGAGTATGTCACTAATTTAATTGTATCTGTGTCTTCATGACAGTTGAACACAGTGGGTTGAAGACAGTGGTGGATCAGGTACTTATTATTTCCCTACTTCATCATTCCAGCTATGGAAAGTTTGAAAGACCTTAATGGACCTTCAGGTCACATGACATTCTCAGATCTTGTAACTGGGCAGCAGAGAGCATCTCAAGACTCAATAGAAGAGATAGATGTGATTCACAGGCAAGTGAAATGCTTGTGTGTAGGGGCATCATACTGTGTGTGGGGAGGCACTATGGAAGTATCATACTATGGGGGAGTACTGTGGGCACATCCTACTTTGTAGGGTGCATCACACTGTGGAGGGCCCTATGGAGTTAACATTCTGTCTTTGGTGAGAATTATAAGGGCATCATACTGTGTGAGGAGCAGTACTGTGGGCACATCATACTGTTTATGGAGCACACTATGGGGGCATCATACTATGTGGGGGGGGGCAGTACTGTGGGCACATCATACTGTGTGTGGAGGACACTATGGGGGCATCATACTGTGTGAGGAGCAGTACTGTGGACACATCATACTGTTTATGGAGGACACTATGGGGGCATCATACTATGTGGGGGGGCAGTACTGTGGGCACATCATACTGTGTGTGGAGGACACTATGGGGGCATCATACTATGTGGGGGGCAGTACTGTGGGCACATCATACTGTGTGTGGAGGACACTATGGGGGCATCATACTATGTGGGGGGCAGTACTGTGGGCACATCATACTGTGTGTGGAGGACTCCATGGGGGCATCATACTATGTGGGGGGCAGTACTGTGGGCACATCATACTGTGTGTGGAGGACACTACGGGGGAATTATACTATATGGGGGGCAGTACTGTGGGCGCATCATACATTGTAGCGCGCATCATAAAGAAGCTGAGATTATTCCAACCATCATCTTATCAAAGATACTACCCCATAGATCCTTATGATATTGCATCAAAAAGATACTTACACATATTATCATCATACAATCCTTCCTTGCAGACATCAAATAACCACAATCAAGACATTAACTAACAAGAATTGTATGAACTACGTTCAAAATCCCCCAGAGGTAAGATGTACGTTCTGACGTTCAGATGCCCTTTAAATCACGCTTTGAGTAATAAGTACGCAAATTCCATTAAGTAAAGAAACATTTTATATTTCCAGGTCACATAGAGGCAGACCTCTACATGGTTTAATACAGTGGAGGGTACTCGTGGCACCCCAGAGTCCGATTGCCATGGTGGCCTTGCCTCCCTCGAGGGGTATGGTCATGCTTGGAAGCTAGATAAGGTAACCCACACACACAACACCTTTCTGACTCCAAACCAGAAGTGGGAGCTCTAACCTGGGTTCAGGGGAGCTTCCCTATAAATTCAGGCTTGGGGGCGAAGTTAGTGAGTTCAGTTCCTAGGAGGACTGTAGAAGACATCTTGCCGACTGGGGCAGTGTCAAGCTTGTCCGAGGATACTCACTAGCCAGTGTTAAGGACCCGTAGGAGAGGGTCTGAGGAGAGGAGTAGGCCTGGGGAGAGGAGCCTGTTAATGGTTCACTCCAGAGCGGAGCGCCAGAACCGGACACCGGAGTCCGGGGTTGCGTAGGTACTCTAGGCCCAGCAGCCAAAACCAGAGGACAGGAGATTCCAAGTCTCTCAGCTACCAAAGCACCTGGAGGCAAATCATCACAGGAGAGCTCAGGGACCTCAGGGATCAGAGAAGTGGTACCTAGGAAGAGCACGAGCTACCTGTCATACCAGTAATGGTACCTTTACACGCTGCTACCGAGGGTAGCAACAGGTAGGCGCCGCTTGTGCACGCGCGCGTTTTCAACGGTTGCTAACGGTACCTGATGCCGCATATACACACCGCCACAAGGTGCTCCACAGAAGGTATTTTCGTTCCCTGGAAGTGCCGACGGGTGCCGCAGGTTACCTTCTGTGGAGCACCTTCCCTGAATTACACGCCGCTACCACAAGGGAATATGGGCGTACATATTGTGCGCCGTAACTACATAGGCGTCACAGAGTTGTGTATTACGCGGCGCTCGTATGGTGATTGGACAATGCAATAACATCATGATTGGCCAGCCGGCGCAGGGAGGCTGGCTAATACATGACGCTATAGCAAATGTGTAGTGACTGGTCAGATCGTTAAATATGCTGCCCTGTACAGGGACAACCAATGGGTACACAGTAGTCCCCACCAATGATAGCTGATGGGGCGTGGTATACATGACGCTGTAGCACGCCCCAGGGAACTCAAATACCGTACCTGTGCCCCGATTACACGCCGCTACAATAGGAATTATACCTGCTTGTTTTTCAGCACGGCTGGGAAACAGGTATCCAAAGAGACAGGACGGTGCTTCCTGAATTACACGCCGCCACTTCGCGGTGTTTTGAAGGTAAAAGGTACAATTGTCTCCGACACCTGCCGGTTTCTACCTTTCGGTAGCGGCGTGTAAAGGTACCATCAGAGACTGTCCAGCAGGAGTAAAGGGTCACAACTTAGCTACAGATTAGCTAGGCACACCGATTTTTTTTGAAAAAACATTTTTTGAAACAATCTCTTCATATAGAAAATTTTTTTTATTATTGGTTACTTAATCACAACAAGTATTTGAATCCATCAAAATCAAATACGTTAACGTTTCGGCTCTTTTTGGCCTTCTTCAGTTATCTATATAGTAACCACTACATATCCACCATATGCCAAGTAGAATTGAAATTGAGAGACCATATATTATTCAGGACATTTGGTCTCTCAATTTCAATTCTACTTGGCATATGGTGGATATGTAGTGGTTACTATATAGATAACTGAAGAAGGCCAAAAAGAGCCGAAACGTTAACGTACCGGTATTTGATTTTGATGGATTCAAATACTTGTTGTGATTAAGTAACCAATAATAAAAAAAATTTTCTATATGAAGAGATTGTTTCAAAAAAAATTTTTTCAAAAAAATCGGTGTGCCTAGCTAATCTGTATATATCTAGTGGTTGTTTCTAGAGCACCCATACATAGGTGAGCCTATCACTACTTCTTGTTGACAACTTAGCTACAGGCAGCCAGGACCAGCAGGCAGAAGAGCAGGAGGGAGGCCTCCGAACCAGCCTGGTGGGGCGATTGCTACCGTGCTTCCAGGCCACCCGGACTCCTACCATTGACTGTGGACTGTACCCTGACGTCTGCTGCTACAGTAAAGGTAAAGGAAACAAGTCCTGCGTGTTTGTCAGTTATTCAGCGCCCTGAATCCTGCACCCCAACGGCCTGCCACCGCCATAGACTGTTATGGTAGCCTTGGGAAACTGCTCCACCCGTGGGGAGCGATAACACCACAGCTGCCCGTTTATCATCCCCGGAGGTCCCGCACCGCAGCGCCGGCCCCATAGGTGGTGTCACGACACCTATCCCCTAAATCCTACCCCTCAGAACTTTTAGAAAACTGATCCCCAGGGTCACGGAAGCCGGGTCTCGACCCCTGTGACTCCCCCGGACACGCTCCCAAAGCCCGGTTCTAAATACCCCACGGCCCTGTGGCAGGACATACTCATCACCTGAAGCGGACCTTCTTCTTTTTATCAATAAATACTTTCTTTTTAACCTTATATTGTTTTATTATTACTACTGATTTCATTGATAATTAAAAAAAAAAAAAAAAAAATTAATAAAAATCCCGTAACAAGGGTTAACCAGATATTTGCTCCTCCATCTGAGAGCAACATGATATGGGGGCAGAGACCCTGATTCCAGCGATGTATCACGTACTGGGCAGCTTGCTGCAGTTTCAATCAAATCAGTTTGTTCTCTGGTACAGCTCTCTGAATGTTGAGCTCTGTGTAACCCTGCCCACACCACTGATTAAAACCTTTCTGTGTGTACTGTGCATAGGCAGAAAGTTGCCAATCACTGGTTGGGAGTGGGTCATATAGAGCTATTGAATATGGAGAACTACATGGCAGAAGATTTACTAGATGACTACTTATAATCTCCTGCTAATAAAACAGTGATTATATCAAAACTTCAGCAAGCAGCCCAAGTAAGTGACACATTACTGGAATCAGGGTCTCTGTCTCTACATTTTGCCGCCCTCTAGGGTGCAAAAAACTGGCACATATTCCCTTTCAGCATCTCAGTTGCACAATCCATACTGTGCTCAGAAGGCCGCTGATGCTGGACTATTACTATTCATATGAAGCTAGGGTTGCATATTAATATCTTCTGGAAGAGTCTAATCACATACACACAGTAGTTTTCCATTAGCTGAAATGTGAGTCTCAGGCAGATCTAATCCCAGCACAATGATGCCCAATAATGTCGGTATAATTAGGATATCGTCTAAGGATTTAGCATGAATGTGTGTTATCAGGAATCACTGACAAGTGTCAGCTGGTGAATGTCGCTGATGGAGCTAACATGAGACGAGCAGCAAAAGAGAATGGGGGGAGATATGTAGGAAAATATTATTGCAGTCTTCTCCTGTAAATTGTATATAACATATACACAAATCTTGTGTAATGTTCCCTGCAGTAAGTGGCATACACTGAAGAAAGGGATCTACTATCTATGAGCACTATGGGCCCCACACTATAGAGCTGGACCCTCTACTATCTATGATCACAGTGGGCCCCCCACTATAGAGCTGGACCCTCTACTATCTGTGATCACTATGAGCCCCCCACTGTAGAGCTGGACCCTCTACTATCTATGATCACAATGGGCTCCCCACTATAGAGCTGGACCCTCTACTATCTATGATCACAATGGGCCCCCCACTATAGAGCTGGACCCTCTACTATCTATGATCACTATGGTCCCCCCACTATAGAGCTGGACCCTCTACTATCTATGATCACTATGGGCCCCACACTATAGAGCTGGACCCTCTACTATCTATGATCACAGTGGGCCCCCCACTATAGAGCTGGACCCTCTACTATCTGTGATCACTATGAGCCCCACACTATAGAGCTGGACCCTCTACTATCTGTGATCACTATGAGCCCCCCCTATAGAGCTGGACCCTCTACTATCTATGATCACTATGGGCCCCCCACTATAGAGCTGGGCCCTCTACTATCTATGATCACTATGAGCCCCCACTATAGAGCTGGGCCCTCTACTATCTGTGATCACTATGGGCCCCCCACTATAGAGCTGGACCCTCTACTATCTATGATCACTATGGGCCCCCACTATAGAGCTGGACCCTCTACTATCTATAATCACAGTGGGCCCCCCACTATAGAGCTGGACCCTCTAATATATATGATCACAATGATTCCCCCACTATAGAGCTGGACCCTCTACTATCTATGATCACTATGGGCCCCCCACTATAGAGCTGGGCCCTCTACTATCTATGATCACTATGAGCCCCCACTATACAGCTGGAGTCTCTACTATCTATGATCACTATGGGCCCCCCACTATAGAGCTGGACCCTCTACTATCTATGATCACTATGAGCCCCCACTATAGAGCTGGAGCCTCTACTATCTATGATCACTATGGGCCCCCCACTATAGAGCTGGAGCCTCTACTATCTATGATCACTATGGGTCCCCACTATAGAGCTGGACCCTCTACTATCTATGATCACTATGGGTCCCCACTATAGAGATGGATCTTCTACTATCTATGATTATTATCGGACCCTCTCACTATAGAGCTGGACCCTCTACTATCTATGATCACGATAGCCCCCCCCCTATAGAGCTGGACCCTCTACTATCTATAATCACAATGGTTCCCCCACTATACAGCTGGACCCTCTACTATCTATAATCATGTTAGCCCCCCACAATAGAGCTGGAGCCTCTACTATCTATGATCACTATGGGCCCCCCACTATAGAGCTGGGCCCTCTACTATCTATGATCACTATGGGCCCCCCACAATAGAGCTGGAGCCTCTACTATCTATGATCACTATGGGCCCCCCACAATAGAGCTGGACCCTCTACTATCTATGATCACTATGGGCCCCCCACAATAGAGCTGGAGCCTCTACTATCTATGATCACAATGGGCTCCCCACTATAGAGCTGGAGCCTCTACTATCTATGATCACAATGGGCCTCCCACTATTATGATCACTCTGAGGCCCGACTATAGAGCTGGAGCCTCTTATTACACAGGGCTGATGATCCACGCAAAGAAAATCTAATTCCAGTGATGTGTCACTTACTGGACTACTTATCTCAGTTTGGATAGAATCCCTGTTTTCTCTGTTGTTCGTGTAGCAGTGGTCAGAATGCTGAGCTGTTTATAACTCTGCCCACACAACTGATTGACAAATTCTTGTGTACACTGTGTATTGTCAGCAAGCTGCCAATCAGTGGTGGGGGGCAGAGCCTGACTGGCCTACATGGACGACCTAGTCCTGTAATGATAATCTCTTGCTCATAAAACACTATTTAACTACAGCACACAGCCTTATAAGTGACACATCTCTGTAATCAGGGTGTCTGCCCCATACATTATACTATTCTCAGATTAAATATCAAAAACCAGCTGACAGAATTTCCAACAGTTCCTATTAAGAGGGAATTCCTGCGCAGGTTATACCCATCCACTAACTAGGGCAGAGCCCCATAGCAGCCACATTGTATGTCCCTATTGTATAAGTACATAATTCTGAGCTGTAATTTGATGAATTCATGAACACATTTTCTACACAAGTGGAAAACAAAATGATAAGGAAAAGGAAAAAAAATAAAACAAGAAAAAAGGACAGCATCTATATACTTACCCAGTGCTGTGTGTCACCGACGTCCATTGCGATGTCCATGAATCCCACAATCCATCGCACCTCTATGAAAGCCGTGACATATTACCACACCCACGTGACCCACCGCACCGTCCATGGACATCCCCTGTCACACACACCGATCTGACAGGACCTGTAGTGACCCTCAGCCCCCACTCACCCCGGCTCAATCTCTACTCACCCCCCTCAGCCCACACTCACCTTTGCTCAGCCCTCACTCACCCCCCTCAGCCCACACTCACCTTTGCTCAGCCCTCACTCACCCCCCTCAGCCCACACTCACCTTTGCTCAGCCCTCACTCACCCTCGTCAGCCCACACTCACCTTTGCTCAGCCCTCACTCACCTTTGCTCAGCCCTCACTCACCTTTGCTCAGCCCTCACTCACCCTCGTCAGCCCACACTCACCTTTGCTCAGCCCTCACTCACCTTTGCTCAGCCCTCACTCACCCTTGCTCAGTCTCCACTCATCCTCACTCAGGCCGCACCCACCCCCCCTCAGCCCCCACTCACCCCCACTCAGGACCCACTCAGCCCCCTCTGCCCCACTCCACCTCACTCAGCCTTCACTCACTCCTGCTCATCCCCTATTCACCCCTCCAGGCCGCACTCACCTTCACTCAGGCCACACTCACCCTTGCGAGAGAGAGCATAACGCGGAGCAGGGCAGGGAAAGTAGAGGACATCACAGCAAGAGGTGGGACAGGAGGCTGGGGCAGCGATAAGCAATACCTCGCTCTGCGCCTGCGTCAACAGCACAAGAAGGCGCAGAGCGCAGGCGAGGACATGAGTGAAATGACTGGCAGGAGGGAGGCAGCGAACACATTTAAAAAGGCGACTACGAGGTGGCTCCAGCACCAGGGACAGCCTCCATGGCTTCCAGCTGTAAGTTTTTCTATGCCTATATCTCGGGGTACCAGCAGCACAGAAACATGGGGACCCCTTGCCTGAATGCAGCAGATATGCTGCATTCAGTGCTGCACTTAGATTCAAATCCATGCGGGGGGGAAGGTGGTTACAGGTCCTCTTTAACATCTGCTCCAGTAAAAGGACTGAGAAAACTACAAAACAGTGAGTCTGCCTGTTACTTGCGCTTGTTGCCCTGCACCCTTCATATTGACTGTATACACTGCCCCGGGGATTGGCTTTACCTGTGGAGAGCCATTCCATCCCAGCTGCCATCCATCTTCCCTGGAGGTTCTGCAGCAGCAGTGATCATCCCTAGCCAAATACCACGGGTGGCTTCACAAAATCTCCCTTGTATACAGCCCCTTCCCTTTTCAGCTGAACCCAGGGCCACGAGACCGGGACATGACCCCCGTGACTTCCCCTAGAGACAGCAGCAATCCGTCTCGAGTACCCCACGGCCTGGGGGCGCCTCTGTGGCACCTCAGAGTCATAGTGACACAGTGTCACCATTGTTAGGTGTCACCAGAGAGCAGTAAGGGGTATTGCATTCAGGCACCACTCAAACAACACTAACACCTCCCAGACAGAAGGGGAAGACCAAGCCTGGCTTCAGGGTGAGCTCCCCTATATATTCTGGTCTGAGGAGCAACAAGTGCAGTGCAGTGCGGGGCAGCACTGTGAAGACATCCTGGTGGACTGGAAGCTGCTTAGCTCATCCCAGGATCGCTCACTTGTTCCAGGCCTAAGGCTAGGGTCTGAGGAAATAGGAGAGAAAGAAACCTACCGGGAGGCTGCGCCACCCTGTGCTTTCCTTCCCTGAGAGGAACAACGCAAGAACGGACACCGGAGTCAGAGACTGTGCAGGTTCACACACACCGACAGTCAACACTAGAGAGTGGGGACTCCAGATTCTCCAACTACACGGTACCAGTGACACAACACAGTATAGAATCCAGTAACACTGACTTTCCAGGGTGGGGTAGAAAAGTGAAGGACTTGAGTTGCCTGTTATACTGGTAGACACAGACAGAGGCTGGTAGCCTAGCTGAAGCAACTGCAGGGGCCGCAACACAGTGAAGTGAGGAAGCCAATACAACCCGGCCAGGTGCGAATTACCTCAAACTGCTCTCCAGACTCTGTGGACAGTTTATAACATCTGCCTAAACTCCAATAAAGAGACTGAGAAAACGCATATCAGTGAGTCCGCCTATTGATTGCGCCTGTTGCCCTGTGCTCTATAAAGGAACCTTATACCTGCAGAGCCGCCGACTACCAGCACTGTGGAGAGCTGCAGCAAAGTAAGTGACTGTGAATCCTCACAAAGCCACATCCAATCCCACCACTCCTGCCCTGGGGGCCCTCAGCCCTACCCGAGGAGGGCTTACCATCCACGCTGCCCCGAGTCACCGTCCCCAGCAGGAATACGGCAGCGGTGGTTCTATTAACCACATACCCCAGGTGGCGTCACGACAAATCCCCTGTAAATACCCGTTTTTGGACTAATCCCAGGCTACGGGACTGGTTCATGACTACTGTGATACCCCAGAGAGACAGCACCGGCCCGGCTCCGGAGTACCCCATAGTCTGGGGGCGCATCACCTCAAATCCAATTGAGAATTTGTGGAAAGAGCTGAAAACTGCTGTTCACAAACGCCTCCATCCAACCTCACTGAGCTCCAGCTGTTCTGCAAGGAAGAATGGGCAAGAATTTCAGTCTCTTGATGTGCAAAACTGATAGAGACAAACCCCAAGAGACTGCAGCTGTAATCGCAGGGGAGACTTAAGAGAGTTTAAACAGTGCTGGGAAGGCAGCCAGAGAGGACGTGCCTGACAGGGATGCTGACATGAGAGCACCTCTCTTCAAGAGTGTGACCCAGGACAGAAGGAGACGACCCAGGACCGGTTGGAGCCGGCCGGAGAAGTCTGGGTCAACAACCGGCATAACGGAGCCGAGGCAGTCGGTGGTCTAACTCTGACTGCGAACCGACCAACTGTGGGACTAGAATAAGGGAGCCGTAGTGCCACAAAAAGGTACCTCCACCTCAGTCCCGAACAGGTCCAGGACACTCTAGATAACGGGCCAAATTACGGTTGCGGGAGGATTTGTTTGTTGTCGCTCCCGTCTGTACCGGTAAGGAACAAATCTACCAGTAATATACCAGGGGACTGGCGAGGCAGCTCTGCAAAGGTGGTTAAGGAAAGTGTAAGGAAGTACTGAGACCCTGAAAGTCATAAAAGAAGGTACACCAACGGACTCTATAAGGCTACCCGAAACCTGTTGCTACACCTCCGTTCAACCAGACTGTGCCTGAGAACCGACTGTGTACTATAACATCTGCTCGGTACCAGTAAAGGACTTCTTGAGTTGAATCGGTGTCTGTCCTCCTTTCCCACCAGCACCCCGAAGGCCTCAGCATCATCAGAGGGGTAACAATAACTACTCCCCTCATCCACCCTGCTGCCCTGAGGTAAAGCTCCACCAGTGGGGAGCTGTAACACCCAAGCTGCATCACATTACCTCAGTGGCCGGCCTGCAGCGCTGGTATCTAAATTACCAGATACCAGAGGTGGCATTACAATAACATTTCCCCCATCCCCCATCATCACCTTTCAATGAGGGCTAAGGCACGGAATCGGGAAATCGACCACCCGTGATCCCTGTTACAGCCACCCACTCATCCCGGTATCCGAGTACCCCACCCTGGCCGACTCACTTGCCTTTGGCCCTTATGGTAGACAGCAAAAGCCTATCATGGGTACCGCAGGGCTGGTGGCGGCTCCAGGCTCTCAATATGCTGTTGTGCTTCCGGATCTTCGGTGCGGCCTGTAGACTTGCAGCCTCCTGCCTTCCAGAGTCAGTTGTCGGGACGTACAGTGCCCGCACAACCCAGGACTCTGGTGTCCTCTGCAGCGCCACTCTGGGGTGAGCACACTCACAGCTCCACTCCCCAGAGCTCAATCCTAAACGTCCTCTCCTTCCCCTCTTCTCTTCTCTTCCGTGCCGGGTAGCTCCTCTGAACCCAGGTTTAGAGCTCCCCCTGCAGGCCCGGAGCTCGGACTGGTGTGTGGATACTGGTGGTCACACCAGTGTGGGAACCTCCTCCTGCGTCCTGGCATGACATCCCATCCGGTGAAGGAGGCAACGTCACTGTGGCAACCAAACCACTGTGGTGTATTATTCTCGGCAGCACATCGCCCGCTGTAATCTGCAGATGTGCTGCCGATAACATGATACTGAAGGGACAGATTGACCTATTGGAGATCGCTCTGTGCTCATCACTGTTTGTTCTTTGTCAGCTGGTAAACAAGTGTCCAAGAGCTTCAATATGGATGACCGTGCAATAGGTTAGCATGTGGGACCCCAGTTATAATTTTGCCTAGGGCCCCATTTCGCTGGATGTAGGAACATCGTTGGAAATGTGGGACCGAAACAAGGGCTGGATCCTTATAAGCAGCGTGCAAAATCAATCCTGAAATTACAATGAGCGACAGCGTGAAGAATGGAGGCAGCGAGCGCTTTACAGAGAGCGATAATAAGAATAATCATTAGAACACCCAGGAAAAGGCAATTAACTGGAAAAATGTGTTGAGGGATTAGTGAAAAGAAGCAGCCGCCCCCGGCCCTGTGCGGAGGAGACGAAATCTACAGAGACCTGCTGATCCGGGTAGAACGCTCCAGAGACCGCCGTGCTGAGACTAGCGGCCTGGGGTCAGCGGGACGCCCTGTTATTGTGGTCAGCAGGTCGCCCTTATTTGTGGTCAGCAGGTCGCCCTCGTTTTCTGGTCAGTGGGTCACTCTGTTTTTGTGGTCAGTGGATCACTCTGTTTTTGTGGTCAGTGGATCACTCTGTTTTTGTGGTCAGTGGATCACTCTGTTTTTGTGGTCAGTGGATCACTCTGTGTTTGTGGTCAGCGTGTCACCCTTTTTTTGGGGTCAGCGGGTTGCCCTGTTTTTGTGGCCAGCAGAATGCCCTGGTTTTGTGGTCAGTGGGTCGCCCTGTTTTTGTGGTCAGCGGGTCACCCTGTTTTTGTGGTCAGCGGGTTGCCCTTTTTTTGTGGTCAGCAGGTCGTCCTGTTATTATGTTCAGCGGGTCGCCCTGTTTTTGTGGCCAGCAGAATGCCCTGGTTTTGTGGTCAGTGGGTCGCCCTGTTTTTGTGGTCAGCGGGTCACCCTGTTTTTGTGGTCAGCGGGTTGCCCTTTTTTTGTGGTCAGCAGGTCGTCCTGTTATTATGTTCAGCGGGTCGCCATGTTTTTGTGGTCAGCAGGTCGCCCTGTTTTTGTGGTCAGCGTGTTGCCCTTTTTTTGTGGTCAGCGGGTTGCCCTGTTATTGTGTTCAGTGAGTCGCCCTGGTTTTGTGGTCAGCGGGTTGCCCTTTTTTTTGGTCATCGGGTTGCCCATTTTTGTGGTCAGCGGGTCACCCTGTTTTTGTGGTCAGCAGGTCGCCCTGTTTTTCTGGTCAGCAGGTCGCCCTGTTTTTCTGGTCAGTGGGTTGCCCTGTTTTTGTGGCCAGCAGAATGCCCTGGTTTTGTGGTCAGCATGTTGCCCTTTTTTGTGGTCAGCGGGTTGCCTTTTTTCGTAGCCTGCAGGTCGCCCTGTTATTGTGGTCAGCGGGTCGCCCTGGTTTTGTGGTCAGCAGGTCACCCTGTTTTTGTGGTCAGCAGGTCACCCTGTTATTGTGGTCAGCAGGTTGCCATTTTTTTGTGCTCAGCGGGTCGCCATGTTTTTGTGGTCAGCATGTTGCCCTTTTTTGTGGTCAGCGGGTTGCCTTTTTTTGTAGCCTGCAGGTTGCCCTGTTATTGTGGTCAGTGGGTCGCCCTGGTTTTGTGGTCAGCAGGTCACCCTGTTTTTGTGGTCAGCAGGTTACCCTGTTGTTGTGGTCAGCAGGTTGCCATTTTTTTGTGCTCAGCGGGTCGCCATGTTTTTGTGGTCAGCATGTTGCCCTTTTTTGTGGTCAGCGGGTTGCCTTTTTTTGTAGCCTGCAGGTCGCCCTGTTATTGTGGTCAGCAGGTCGCCCTGTTTTTGTGGTCAGCGGGTTGCCCTTTTTTTGTTGTCAGCAGGTCACCTTTTTTTGTGGTCAGCGGGTCGCCCTGTTATTATGTTCAGCGGGTCGCCCTGGTTTTGTGGTCAGCAGGTCCCCCTTTTTTGTGGTCAGTGGGTCTCCCTTTTTTGTGGTCAGTAGGTTGCCCTGTTATTGTGGTCAGCAGGTTGCCATTTTTTTGTGCTCAGCGGGTCGCCATGTTTTTGTGGTCAGCATGTTGCCCTTTTTTGTGGTCAGCGGGTTGCCTTTTTTTGTAGCCTGCAGGTTGCCCTGTTATTGTGGTCAGCGGGTCGCCCTGGTTTTGTGGTCAGCAGGTCACCCTGTTTTTGTGGTCAGCAGGTTACCCTGTTGTTGTGGTCAGCAGGTTGCCATTTTTTTGTGCTCAGCGGGTCGCCATGTTTTTGTGGTCAGCATGTTGCCCTTTTTTGTGGTCAGCGGGTTGCCTTTTTTTGTAGCCTGCAGGTCGCCCTGTTATTGTGGTCAGCGGGTCGCCCTGGTTTTGTGGTCAGCAGGTCGCCCTGTTTTTGTGGTCAGCGGGTTGCCCTTTTTTTGTTGTCAGCAGGTCACCTTTTTTTGTGGTCAGCGGGTCGCCCTGTTATTATGTTCAGCGGGTCGCCCTGGTTTTGTGGTCAGCAGGTCCCCCTTTTTTGTGGTCAGTGGGTCTCCCTTTTTTGTGGTCAGTAGGTTGCCCTGTTATTGTGGTCAGCGGGTCGCCCTGTTTTTTTGGTCAGCAGGTCGCCCTGGTTTTGTGGTCAGCAGGTTGCCCTGTTATTGTGGTCAGCGGGTCGCCCTGTTATTGTGGTCAGCGAGTCGCCCTGTTATTGTTGGTCAGCAGGTTGCCCTGGTTTTGTGGTCAGCGGGTCCCCCTTTTTTGTGGTCAGTGGGTCCCCCTTTTTTGTGGTCAGTGGGTCTCCCTTTTTTGTGGTCAGTGTGTCGCTCTGTTATTGTGGTCAGCGGGTCGCCCTGGTTTCCCAGATGTAACCATTTGCAGAGGGGGTGCACCTTTTTTTAGTGAGGATGTGTTTTTCCAGTCTGTGCAGATAATACAAAGTGCCTCGTGTCAATCATATGACAACACTCTAGGGCTGTATTTACACTGGCCGCTTATCGGGAACAAGTAGGAACGCTTGTGTCCAAAATAATCCTGCGCTGTCAGCAATCCCCCATGGACGCTCATTCGTCAAGTGAAATGCTTGGTTAAAAAATCTATCATTCAGTAGCACATCATCATGTGCTGAACAATCACAACTTATCCGCATAGAACAATATATTACCAAATATTCCACATGCATAAGAAAAGCGGTATGTGTATGGGATATGTAATAATATAACTCACTAGTGGGGATCATTTAATTCTGCAGGTCAGCTAGTAAAAGGGAATCTGTCCGCAGGTTTTTGCTATGTAAGCTGAGGACAACATGCTTCATGGGTTAAAAAATAAAGGTCAACTGTGCCTCTCTTATCGAGCTGTGTGCTATTGTTTATGTAAAGTAAAGGATTTATTACCCTGCGATTAACATTACAGGACTAGAATGTCACTCACATGGCAGTCTGACACACCCCCTCCTGTGATTGACACCTGAGTGTGAATGCACAATCTCTATAGAGCCTGGTGTGAGCGGGAGCAGCTCTCCTGTGTTTCTAAAACGCCTGCATCATTGGATTCAGGATCTCTTTGTCTACATTAGGTTGCTGTCAGATGAGGTAGCAAAAACCTGCTGATAAGATTCCCTATAATGCACCTTAGGCTAATAATCAATAAAGGGTGTTGTAGGAGGGTGGTCCCATGAAACTGTTACCATTTACTGATTAAAGGGAATCTGTTGTCAGGTTTTTGCTATGTAATCTGACAGTGGCATGATGTAGGAGCTGAGACACTGATTCCAGCGATGTGCCACTTAGTTTACTGAGCAGCAGTTTTGACAGAATCACAGTTTTGTCTGATGCATATCTAGTAGTTGAGCTGTGTATAACCCCACCGAGAGCACAGCACAATGTTTAGTGACAGCTGCTAATCAGTCCTTGGAGTGTGACTGGACTAAGAGGCAGAAGCCCACATGTCCTGTAGTGATAATCTCCTTCTGATAAAACACTTGTATTGAAACAGAATAGCGTCATAATCCTGATATTAAACTGAGAATGTTTATGTGCTATGCTCTATCTGGACTTATAAAATTCTCATTTTAACATCAGAGGGATAGACTTTAAATAAGAAATATACGGCTATTCGAAAAAGTGTGGGTGTTTCTTGTAAGTACATCAGCTTCACCATGTTTAATAATGTATACAGTTTGCATAGTGAAATCTAAGGACAGATCCGCTTTGACTTCTTCATTGAATGCATTTTTAAACATGGGTCTCAGAGTCTTTGAGTGATGTCATCGCATGTTCACAGTGATGTCATTAGCACTTACCCTATAATATTGATACCTTACTTATCTACTAATTAAATGAGATCATCCAGGCTCTGTCTGTTACTAGTCTCGTTCATCCATGTATTACATTGACAGTCATACATTACAATAACCACTATAAGCCATTACCCAACAAAATAACACCAGGTTTCATGTTGTTCATGGTACTGTGAGCACCCTGCGTGGCCTAACTGTGCTACGATGTCCTACAGCATCTCCAGACCTGCCTCCTATCTGCAGTCTCATTGGTTGAGAATTGCAAAGGGAGCTGCCAGCAGCGGATCTTGATGATTTGCCCGTACATTGCAGAGGGAGCTGCCAGCAGCGGATCTTGATGATTTGCCTGTACATTGCAGAGGGAGCTGCCAGCAGCAGAACTTGATGATTTGAGCGTACATTGCAGAGGGAGCTGCCAGCAGCGGATCTTGATGATTTGCCTGTACATTGCAGAGGGAGCTGCCAGCAGCAGAACTTGATGATTTGCCCGTACATTGCAAAGGGAGCTGCCAGCAGCGGATCTTGATGATCTGCCCGTAAGTTGCAAAGGGAGCTGCCAGCAGCGGATCTTGATGAGTTGCCCGTACATTGCAGAGGGAGCTGCCAGCAGCGGATCTTGATGATTTGCCCGTAAGTTGCAAAGGGAGCTGCCAGCAGCGGATCTTGATGATTTGCCCGTATATTGCAGAGGGAGCTGCCAGCAGCGGATCTTGATGATTTGCCCGTACATTGCAGAGGGAGCTGCCAGCAGCGGATCTTGATGATTTGCCTGTACATTTCAGAGGGAGCTGCCAGCAGCGTAACTTGATGATTTGCCCGTACATTGCAGAGGGAGCTGCCAGCAGCGGATCTTGATGATTTGCCCGTAAGTTGCAAAGGGAGCTGCCAGCAGCGGATCTTTATGATTTGCCCGTATATTGCAGAGGGAGCTGCCAGCAGCGGATCTTGATGATTTGCCTGTACATTGCAGAGGGAGCTGCCAGCAGCAGAACTTGATGATTTGCCCGTACATTGCAAAGGGAGCTGCCAGCAGCGGATCTTGATGATTTGCCCGTATATTGCAGAGGGAGCTGCCAGCAGCAGAACTTGATGATTTGCCCGTACATTGCAAAGGGAGCTGCCAGCAGCGGATCTTGATGATTTGCCCGTATATTGCAGAGGGAGCTGCCAGCAGCGGATCTTGATGATTTGCCCGTATATTGCAGAGGGAGCTGCCAGCAGCAGAACTTGATGATTTGCCCGTATATTGCAGAGGGAGCTGCCAGCAGCGGATCTTGATGATTTGCCCGTACATTGCAGAGGGAGCTGCCAGCAGCGGATCTTGATGATTTGCCCGTATATTGCAGAGGGAGCTGCCAGCAGCAGAACTTGATGATTTGCCCGTATATTGCAGAGGGAGCTGCCAGCAGCGGATCTTGATGATTTGCCCGTACATTGCAGAGGGAGCTGCCAGCAGCGGATCTTGATGATTTGCCTGTACATTGCAGAGGGAGCTGCCAGCAGCAGAACTTGATGATTTGCCCGTACATTGCAAAGGGAGCTGCCAGCAGCGGATCTTGATGATTTGCTTGTAAGTTGCAAAGGGAGCTGCCAGCAGCGGATCTTGATGATTTGCCCGTACATTGCAGAGGGAGATGTCAGCAGCGGATCTTGATGATTTCCCGTAAGTTGCAAAGGGAGCTGCCAGCAGCGGACGCCCGTAAATTGCAAAGGGAGCTGCCAGCAGTGAAACTTGATGATTTGCTCATAAGTTGCAAAGGGAGCTGCCAGCAGCGGATCTTGATGATTTGGCCAAATACATTCAGCATGGGGGAACATTCCTCAACCATTAATTACCTCAATGATAGCAGCTATAACACGGTGATTGAGTATTGTCTACATACAGCCGACCGCACCATCTCAGTCTTCCCTTAAAGGGTGATTGGACAACCCTTTTAAATCTCTATTGATATTTATTATGGCACCAAAATTAGAAGTAAAAGCTAAAGTCTATAGTGTCTACCTGCAGACTCTGCTGTATACTGTGTTATGTATTACCGCACAATGGAGATGATTACTGACGTCTTCAGATGACAGCACAAGCAGATTACTGATGTATGTAAAGTGCTATGGAATTAATAGCGCTATATAAATGAATAAATATTATATTGTATAGCAGAGCTGAGTGTGCATTTTACTTGTTATTTTCAAGCAAACCTATGGTAAACCATACACAAATCCCACATTCACAGTGTATGAGTCTGATGAGTTTTGGTCATCAGAACCGCGGTCGGTCCAGAACATCAGACCATCGTATCCAGATAATGATACTGTAATATCCCTCGAGATCAATAAAGTGTATCTAATCTCAGCTCTGCTACATCTCTACCTACAATAGTCATTCCATGATAAAATGAAGAGAATCCTTACCGACTGATCGTTGGCTTTATGTCCCTGGACGAGGGCAGCCAGGACACAAGGCACAAGCCACCACAATCCAAATGTAGCCCCCATCTTGGGGGAGCTCAGGGGCCCCAGCAGCAGAGGTGTGTGTCTGTGGTCACAGCTGGCAGCTGAGGACTAATAATGACATTCCAGGGATCACACAATATAACTGAGGCTGAGCCAGTGTCAGCCAATAGGAGGCCAGGAATAAGATAACGAGAACCTGTTAACCCTGCGAACGACCGCGTCGTCAGAGGAAATAATACTATACATTTACACGAATGATAGTTACAGATGTACACATAGATACACACATATATACACAAACATATATACTCACATTCATACACATGCATACACACATACACAGACAGGCACATATATACACACATATATACAAATACACAAACATATACTCACATTCATACACATGCATACACACATACACAGACATACATATATACACATAAACATATATACACATACACACACATATATACTCACATTCATACACATGCATACACAGACATGCACATAAATACACACATACACACACATATATACTCACATTCATACACATACATACACAGACATGCACATATAAAAACACATACACACATATATACACATACACAAACATATAAACTCACATTCATACACATATACACACATGCACATATATACACATATACATATATAAACTTACATTCATACACATGAATACAGACATGCACATATATACACACATACCGGCGTATATACATTTACATGAATGATAGTTACAGATGTACACAATATATACACACATATATACACATACACAAACATATATACCGTACTCACATTCATACACATGCATACACACATACACAGTCATACATATACACACAAAAACACATATATACACATACACAAACATATACACTCATATTCATACACATGCATAAACACACAGACATGCACATAAATACACACATACACACATATATACACACATATATACACACACATATATACTCACATTCATACACATGAATACAGACATGCACATATATACACACACATATATACATTTACATGAATGATAGTTACAGATGTACACAATATATACACACACACATACACAAACATATATACTCACATTCATACACATGCATACACACATACACAGACATACACATATATACACATAAACATATATACACTCATACATATGGATACACACGTACACACACACAGACATGCACATATACACACATACACAAACATATTTACTCGCATTCATGCATATGGATACACATGTACACACACAGACGTGCACATATATACACATACACACAGACATACACATACTCATGTACACTCACACTCATATACTGTACATGTACACATACTCATACAAGCATAGGCTGAAGTATAGTGGGTAAACATGTTACCAATTTTCTAAGTAAATATATTCCTAAAGGTGCTATTGACATGGAATTCTCACCAAATCCATCCAATCCACACAGGCAAAGAAATCAAATCATAGATGTTTGTAAATTATGTGGGGTAATGAGAAGTGACACAAGGAAAAAGTAATGAACACATGAAGAAAGAGAGGTGCAAAAAGCCATGGAAAGTCATGACACCAGATCAAATCTACCAATAATTGCAAAGCAATCCTGACACTTATGAAAAATAATATCAGCTGGTTCAACTGATGACCTATATAAAGGTGTCTAATTACCAAGGTGCCACACAAGAAACATCTGATGATGGGTAAAACCAGTGAGCTGTCTCAAGACCTTTACAACCTTATAGTGTGAAAATATTTTGATGGCAATAGTTACAGAATTTCTGAAGGTCCCAGTAAGCACTATTGGGGCCATAATCCAAAAGTGGAAAGAACATCATTTCACTATAAACTGGCCACAAGCAGATACTCCCTGCAAAATTTCAGACAGTGGAGTGAAAAGAATTATCATAAGAGTTGTCCAAGAGCCAAGGACCACCTGAGGAGAACTACAGAGAGACCTGGAATAAGCAGGTATAATTGTGTCAAAGAAATCAATAAGTAATGTACTCCTGTATGCACGCTCCTGTATGCGCGCTCCTGTAGGCAAGCTCCTGTAGGCAAGCTCCTGTAGGCACGCTCCTGTAGGCAAGCTCCTGTAGGCACGCTCCTGTAGGCACGCTCCTGTATGCACTCTCCTGTATGCACTCTCCTGTATGCAGGCTCCTGTATGCAGGCTCCTGTATGCACGCTCCTGTATGCACTCTCCTGTATGCACGCTCCTGTATGCACTCTCCTGTATGCACGCTCCTGTATGTACGCTCCTGTATGCACGTTCCTGTATGCACTCTCCTGTATGCACGCTCCTGTATGCACTCTCCTGTATGCAGGCTCCTGTATGCACGCTCCTGTAGGCACGCTCCTGTAGGCACTCTCCTGTAGGCAGGCTCCTGTAGGCAGGCTCCTGTAGGCAGGCTCCTGTAGGCACGCTCCTGTAGGCACGCTCCTGTAGGCACGCTCCTGTAGGCACTCTCCTGTAGGCACGCTCCTGTAGGCACGCTCCTGTAGGCACGCTCCTGTATGCACTCTCCTGTATGCAGGCTCCTGTATGCACGCTCCTGTATGCACGCTCCTGTATGCACTCTCCTGTATGCACGCTCCTGTATGCAGGCTCCTGTATGCAGGCTCCTGTATGCAGGCTCCTGTATGCAGGCTCCTGTATGCACGCTCCTGTATGCAGGCTCCTGTATGCACGCTCCTGTATGCAGGCTCCTGTATGCACGCTCCTGTATGCAGGCTCCTGTATGCACGCTCCTGTATGCACACTCCTGTATGCACTCTCCTGTATGCATGCTCCTGTATGCACGCTCCTGTATGCAGGCTCCTGTATGCACGCTCCTGTATGCACGCTCCTGTATGCTAGCTCCTGCATGCACGCTCCTGTATGCAGGCTCCTGTATGCACGCTCCTGTATGCACGCTCCTGTATGCACGCTCCTGTATGCACGCTCACTACGCAAGATTCCATTGCTGAATAAAAGCATGTTCAAGTGCGATTAAAGTTTGCTCAACGTTTAGACTGGGAGACTATGTTTTGGTGAGGTGAGACTAAAATTTAACTCTTTGGATGCCATAATGCACTCCATGTTTGGAAGTCAAAAGGCAAATCATCCAAAAACACGAAACAACAATGATTGTTTGGAGGTGGGAACATCATGGCGTGAGGCTGATTATCAGCATAGGGTACTAGCAAACTTCATATAATTAAAGAATGGATCAATTGACAAATGTACAGAGACATTCTTGATAAGAATCTGCTGCCATGTGCCAGGATGATCAAGGTAACAATACAATGATTCCTAACACACAGCCAAGGAAACTCTCAATTGGTTCTGCTTGAATGTCCGAGACGATCACCGCAGCTGAATCCAATGGAAAAATGTCTGGAAGGAGCTAAAGGTCAAAGTTCATAGAAGAATCCACAGGATCTGCTGGATATGAGGAGTGTTTGTGTACAAGAATGGGCCAAAATCCATCTGAGCAATGTATGCAAAGCTGTCATTGCCAACAAAGGCTTTTATACGAAGTATTATATTTTAGTAAGCGTGTTCAATACTTTTCCCCTGTGTTATTTCTCATTATTACACATAACTTAATTTATAGACATCTATGGTTTAATTTCTTTCTCTGTGTGGATTGGATGAGCTTTTACTGACATCTGGTGAGAAATTCATGTCAATAGCACCTCCAGAAATATATTTATTTAGAGAAATGATAACGTGTTCAATACGTATTTCACCCGCTGTTTATATACAGTCATGGTCAAAAGTATTGGCACCCTAGAAATTGTTCTTAAAAAATGGAGTATTTCTCCCAGAAAATTATTGCAGTTACACATTTTGCTATACACATGTTTATTTTCTTTTGTGTGTATTGGAACATCACAAAAAAACAGTAAGAAAGGCAAATTGAATATAATTGCACATAAAGTCTCAAAATTGTTGGCACCTTTCCAAAATTATGGGTGAACAATTTTGTTTCAAGCATGTGACGCTCGTTCACGCTCACCTGTGGCAAGTACCCGCTGCGGGCAATATGAAAATCACACCTGAAACCAGATAAAAAGGGGAGAAGTTGACTCAATCTTTACATTGTGTGTCTGTGTGCACCACACTAAGCATGGAGAGCAGAAAGAGAAGAGAACTGTCTGCGGACACGAGGAAAAATATCAACAATGTCAAGATTACAAGTCCACCTCCAGAGATCTTCATGTGGCTTTGTCCATTGTGCACAATATAATTAAGAAATTTACAACCCATGGCACTGTAGCTAATCTCCCTGGGTGTGGATGGCAGAAATAAAGAGAAAAAATTATGAAAGGTTGCTATGATGGATAGTGTGGATGGTGGATAAGCAACCTCAATCAAGTTCCAAAGAAATTCAAGCTATCCTGCAGGGTCAGAGTGCATCAGTGTTAGCGTGAACTATCCATAGACATTTGAATGAAATGGCAGGGGACAGAGGAGACAGTGGAGGACCCCACGTTAGACATAGACATAACAAAGCTACACTGCAATTTGCCAAATTGTAAGTGTGTAACTAAAATCCTTCTGGGAAAGAGTCTTGTTGACAGATGAGACAGAGATAGAGCTTTCTGAAAAAACACATCATTCTACTGTTTATCGAAAATGGAATGAGGCCTACAAAGTAAAGAACACAGGACCTACAGTTATGGCCAAAAGTATTGACACCCTGCAATTCTGTCAGATAATACTCAGTTTCTTCCTGAAAATGATTGCAATCACAAATTCTTTGGTATTATTATCTTCATTTAATTTGTCTTCAATGCAAAAAACAGAAAAAGACTTGTCCTAAAGCCAAATTGGATCTAATTCCACACCAAACATAAAAAAGGGGGTGGACAAAAGTATTAGCACTGTTAGAAAAATCATGTGATGCTTCTCTAATTTGTGTAATTAACAGCACCTGTAACTTACCTGTGGCACCTAACAGGTGTTGGCAATAACTGAATCACACTTGCAGCCAGTTGACATGGATTAAAGTTGACTCAACCTCTGTTATGTGTCCTTGTGTGTACCACATTGAGCATGGAGAAAAGAAAGAAGACCAAAGAACTGTCTGAGGACTTGAGAAACCAAATTGTGAGGAAGCATGAGCAATCTCAAGGCTACAAGTCCATCTCCATAGACCTGAATGCTCCTGTGTCTACCGTGCGCAGTGTCATCAAGAGGTGTAAAGCCCATGGCACTGTAGCTAACCTCCCTAGATGTGGACGGAACAGAAAAAGTGACGAGAGATTTCAATGCAAGATTGTGCAAGATTTCAATGCAAGCGTCTGAATGAAAAGGGACTGTATGGTAGGATACCCAGGAGGACCCCACTTCTTACACCGAGACATAAAAAAGCCAGGCTGGAGTTTGCCAAAACTTACCTGAGAAAGCCTAAAACGTTTTGGAAGAATGTTCTCTGGTCAGATGAGACAAAAGTAGAGCTTTATGGGCAAAGGCATCAACATAGAGTTTACAGGAGAAAAAAAGAGGCATTCAAAGAAAAGAACACGGTCCCTACAGTCAAACATGGTGGAGGTTCCCTGATGTTTTGGGGTTGCTTTGCTGCCTCTGGCACAGGTCTGCTTGACCATGTGCATGGCATTATGAAGTCTGAACACTACCAACACATTTTGCAGCATAATGTAGGGCCCAGTGTGAGAAAGCTGGGTCTCCTCAGAGGTCATGGGTCTTCCAGCAGGACAATGACCCAAAACACACTTCAAAAAGCACTAGAAAATGGTTTGAGAGAAAGCACTGAAGACTTCTAAGGTGGCAGCAATGAGTCCAGACCTGAATCCCATAGAACACCTGTGGAGAGATCTAAAAATGGCAGTTTGGAGAAGGCACCCTTCAAATATCAGGGACCTGGAGCAGTTTGCCAAAGAAGAATGGTCTAAAATTCCAGCAGAGCATTGTAAGAAACTCATTGATGGTTACCGGAAGCGGTTGATCGCAGTTATTTTGGCTAAAGGTTGTGCAACCAAGTATTAGGCTGAGGGTGCCAATACTTTTGTCCGGCCCATGTTTGGAGTTTTGTGTGAAATGATCAATGTTTTGCTTTTTGCTTCATTCTCTTTTGTGTTTTTTCATTGAAGACAAATGAAATGAAGATAATAATACCAAAGAATTTGTGATTGGAATCATTTTCAGGAAGAAACTGAGTATTATCTGACAGAATTGCAGGGGTGTCAATACTTTTGGCCACAACTGTACATATATACACACACACACACACTCACACATATATCCCCACATACACTCACACATACATATACACACATTCACACATACATATATACACACACACACACACACACATACATATATACACACACTCACACATACATATATACACACACTCACACATACATATATACACACACACTCACACACTCACACATACATATATACACACACTCACACATACATATATACACACACACTCACACACTCACACATACATATATACACACACACACACACACATACATATATACACACACTCACACATACATATATACACACACACTCACACACTCACACATACATATATACACACACTCACACATACATATATACACACACACTCACACACTCACACATACATATATACACACACACACACACACACATACATATATACACACACTCACACATACATATATACACACACTCACACATACATATATACACACACACTCACACACTCACACATACATATATACACACACTCACACATACATATATACACACACACTCACACACTCACACATACATATATACACACACACACACTCACACACTCACACATACACACACACATTCTCTACTTGCAGTTAACAAATATAATTTATTTGCTTTTCTCCATGTGACTTTGACACTAATGTGATTTAGGCTGTAGTTACACCGGCTTGTTCCTGATTTCCTCAGATGGGACATGCTTTTATTTTGGGAAAATATATTCACATATCTCACATGTATCATCATTAATGCAGAGTTTGGTGTGAAGTTAAAGGGTCATCCACACTGTGTGTAAATTTGGCAGAAAACTCTATTATCGTCGGCATATATTAAAATGCGGCTAATTGAAAATATAGTGCAAAAGGAAAATATGACACATACCGCAGCGCACAGCAGCAATTTTTGACTTGGTGTACATGCCGCTAGTTCTCCTGAATCTTTCTTAAAGGGGCCGTTACACGCTACGATATCGTTAACGATATCGTTTGTACGCCACGGCTCTTTGGGTGGAGCAACGACGTCGTTGCGTGTGACAAGTAGAAACGATCAACGATAAGTCGGCTGATCATTGATGGGAAGTTGGTGAACCGGACCTTAAACCAGACGATGATCGTCCATCCAACCTGCAGCATGGGTGTGTGTGACACCTCCATAACGATGTCGTTAACGACCTCGCGTATTGAGAATTGAAGGACGTAGGCGAGCTAATGACCGCAAGTATCGTTTGCTTGTTGCGGATTCGTTGCTGCGTCGTTAATGATATCTATATGTGTGACATTTCTCTAGCGGTCATTTAACGTCGTTCCAGCGATCTAGGTCAAGTCAGATCGTTGGTTGTATCGTTCGACCACTGAAGCGCGGAACCAATTCCTGAGATATGGCCCCACCTTCCCTTTAAATTTAAAGACAGTAATAGAAAAGAGTTGACCACGCCTACTTGGCTAATAATATTTACTTACGGAGAAGACGGGGCCACAGGAACAGAGAGGTGCAGGAACGAAAGAGTCAGGAGAATACCTGCATTTACAACAGGTTAAAATATAGATATTTATGGCAGGACCATAAAGAGGACCTGTCCTGTGACACACCGGTGAAGTCCTCAGGACCATGTGGCTATGACCCTAGTAGTAGAGTTATGTAATGTGATGATCCTTATACCCTGGGAAGCCATTAATGTACAATTCCAGTGAGTTCATTAATAAAAAGATCTTCTCTACAAGTTACAGTTTAACTAGAAGAGTTACAGGACAAGGTACAGATGAAGCAAAGCTCATTTCATTGGCACATCTGATAGCACCATGGTTTTACATAGGACTGCAGATTCATCTACTGCCTTATTTCAAGTCCTCTTCCTTCTGGATAGTCCATTTGCATATCTAATTTCCCAGAGGAGCATGTCATGTCCTATAAGTCTCCTTATGCCAATTTATTACTCTTAACATGGAGAAACGTTTCCCTTTAGAACTCCAGAGTCCTCTCAATCAGCCAAATCAGATCTCTTGCTTTTGCTGGAAGGTCTATCCAGCTTTCTCTTGCACAGCTTTTAGGCGAGCGCTCAAAAGCGCTGTGGAAAAGCAGGAATACGTGGCCATTATGCCACGTGTGAACGTAGCCTAAACAGTCTATACAGTCATCCAGTCTTTTTTTCTGAAGAAGATATTTGCAAAAAGAAAGAGTAATTTAGGGTCCTTTCACATCAGTGTTTTTCGCTGAATGCGGCAGATTTATCGCATCTGCCTGATCTGCCGCCTAACAGCTGACTTGCAGTACACCTGCGGCAAGCCCTCATTCATTCTCTATGGGGCTTGCAGCAAGTGCGGTTTTGATGCAATCCGGCTCTTTCGGCAGGGCAAAGAAAACGTAGCTAACTGCAGTTTTTTGCCCGGCCACAACTACCGGATCATTGCAAAAACCGCACTTGCCGCAAGCCCCATAGAGAATGAATGAGGGCTTGCCGCAGGTGTACCGCAAGTCAGCTGTTAGGCGGCAGATCAGGCACATGCGGTAAATCTGCCACATTCAGCGAAAGCATTTTTCATAGAGATTTTCCTATGGAGATTTTAACTATTGCGGATCCGTACAAAATACACAGCACTGACAACAATCTGTAACAGTGCGGGCATCTGTCTATGAGGCACACCCAGTCTGTAGGATACTCGGGGTCAGGCTAGTGCTGTCTCTCTGGGGTCACGGTAGTCGTGACTCGGTCCCGTGTCCTGGGCTCAGTCCAAAAAGGAAGGGTTATTTACAGGGGATTTTGTCGTGACGCCCCCCAGGGTATGTGGTCAGTGGGGACTACCGCTGCCGTATTCCTGCTGGGGACGGTGACTTAGGGCAGCGTGGATGGTAACTGGAGTCCACAGCAGTAAATGTTTCCTTTACCTTTACTAGTGCGTTGTTATGGGTACAGTCCGGAGCACCAATTTAGATGTTACTGGGGACCCAGGTGGCCTGGAAGCAATCGGGGAATCCACCTAGCTGGGTGGGTTGGAGGCCTCCCTTCTGCGCTGTTTAGTGGCTCCTGCAGCTGCTTGAAGCTAAGCTACTTGACCTCTCTCTCCTGCATGTGCCATATGATAGGCAGCTCGAGTCCTGTTTCAGGGGTCGCTCCTCGGTGGAGACCCCGGGCTCTAGTATGCTGCTTTGCCTCCTGACACTGTGTGGCTGAGAAATCTGGAATTTCCCGCCTTCCATTATTGACTGCCAGGATGTGTGACCCTGCACAGTCTCGGACCCGGTGTCCGTTCTCTGCGCTTTACTCTGGGGCGAGCATGACGCTCCTCATCTCCCTCAGGCTTTCCTCTCCTTCCTCCTCAGACTAACTCCATAGCTGTTCTAACTAACTCCACCTCCGGCCAGAATTTTTATACAGGGAAGCTCCCCTCAAGCCGCATTCTAGAGCTCCCCCTTCTGGTCTGGAGACAGGACAGTGTTGGATGCTGTGTCACCTGAATAGGGAACCCCCTTTATTCTTCCAGGCGTACCATAGGGACCCTGGGGTGCTACATCTACGTCTCCCCAAGAGTGAGGTGTCCCGAACACTAGTGTGAAACCAGCCTAACATATTAATTGTACAATAAGTGAGAAACACTTGCTCTGTGGCACTGGAGTAGTAGGTGGTTAAGGTGGTTAAGTGTTAAGACTCTTTCTTTATTTTATAACATACTCCCCAAAAAATCTCTTTAAGGTTACTTGCTGTAATTAGAAAAAAAGGGGTGGGCAGATGCTGGATCATATTGCCAGCTATGCCCACCCATCCAGCACATAACTGCTCTGATGTTTATTACAGCCAAGAGTCTGTTTACTCCCATATTATCAGTAATAGGAAACATTAATCTAAGGCTGCCTTCACATTGCATAATGTGTGATATGTGTCTATCCGTTTTAAAACAGATAGCCACGGATCAGTTTTGGCCTCTCATGTATCCCTATGGGCACGGATTGGTCCTCAGTGGCCATCCGCGTGTGTCAGTTTTTTATGCACATTATCACTTCAGTGAGGAAGTAGACAAACTCTAATGCCACCTAATAAAGGTAGCAATCCTAAAAGTCATAATCGACTCTTTAACATCTTTTAATATGACGTAGGATTTGTGCCAGAGCAGAACCCCAAACTGCAGATGCAGTGTTTCGGGGTGATTGCTCCTCATCAGTGCAATGTGTGGGAATTCTGATCTGGCTGTATGAGAGGCTGAGACGAGATCTGGGTCAACAGCTATTGTCACTTCAGTGAGGAAGTAGTGGCATTAAGGTACCTTTACATGCCGCTACAACAGGATGGATACAACCCGCTACAGGCTACAAATGTAGCTTGTAGCATCAATATAGCCCGTAGTAGCGGCGTGTGAAGACGGGACGAGACAGCCGGCAACAGATACATCTGTTTCCCAGCACTGCTCTGAAACAGGTGGCTACAAAGCCGATTGCAGCGAGCTGTATCGGCGTGTAAAGAAGCTACAGAAAGGATGTGTCGACACCAGGCAATGTACCTGGTATGTAGCTGGGGTGTGACACAGGCTCCGGGTTACCGCGCCCCCCTTCAGCGATCATTGGTGGAAGCTCCTGCGTTACGATTGGTAGTCGCTGCATAGGGAGGCATATTTAAGGAACTGACCAGTCACACTACACAATTGCTCGAGCGTCATGTATTAATCAGCCTCCTGCGATGCCTGCCCAATCATGATGTTCTTGCTTTGTCCTATCAGCGTACGGACGTCTCGTACTCCACAATTGTGGCACGCCTATGTGCTGTCCCTGCTGCACCAGGTCCTCCCATATTAGCTGGTTGTAGCGGTGTGTAAATGAGGTAAGGTAAGCTACAGATGGCTACTTGAGACACCCGGCGATGTATCTAGCTGTAGATGTAACGTAGCGTAGCGCACCTTGTGGCGGTGTGTAAAGGTGGTGCGTTTCCCGTTTGTAACCGTTTGGGCGTGCTCGTGCACGTGAAGTAGCGGGTTGTATCCATCCTGTTGTAGCGGCGTGTAAAGGTACCTTTAGAGTTTGTCTACTTACTCACTGAAGTGACAATTTGTATATGCAATTTCCCAGAGAAGCACTGCGGCTTTAAGTCTCCTCACTGCCAGCTGGCAGAATACTCTCCACAACGAGAATAGCTGTTCCCCCAGACCTTGTCAGTTTTTTTCATACACCCAGAATTGGAGACTATTACGATTTTGGGCTGCCTTGAAAATCACTGACACAAACGGACAAACACTGATCCGTAGCTGTCAGTGTCAAATAAGATGGACGTCTATGGAGCATGGATCCATGAAAAAAACGGATCCGTGAAAGGATTCTTTTTGCTGGACTGAGCATGCTCAGAAGCAAGGTCACAGCCCTATCTCTGCTAAGTGATGACAGAAGTGTTAAAAAATGATCCGTGGATATCAGTTGCCATCCGCTTGAACAGATCATTGCCTGTCCATGTGTCCATGAAATTCAAAGAACCACATAGATGTGAAAATTATATAGTGTAAAGACAGCCTAATCATCATGCTGTGATTCTAGTAAGTAACTACTTATCGGTATTCCAGGCCGAGAAGTCAGAAAATTCAAGGTTAGGTACCAGGTGATCAAATAATTGATGCAAGGAGTTTACAGAGGCGTAGTTATGTAACAGTCAAGGGTTTAGTTTCCAGGAAGGCACATAGTGAATAAAGGGAGTCAACTGAGAATAGTCAGGTAATGGTATTGGGTCAAAATGTTGAGTACAGAGAGCAAGTAAGGAGGGTAGTCAGGCAACAGTCCAAGGTCAGCAAACAAATATCAGACTTAAGGCCCCGTTACATGGCACGACATCGTGAACGACATCGCTGATACGTCACGGGTTTGGAGTCGTTCCAGCGACATTGTTACGACCTCGTTGCGTGTGACTGTGCCAAGTTATAACGATAAATTGTTGGATCGCTAATCGCAGGTTTGAGAACATGTTCTCAAACAACACGATCAACAATCAGCCAACCTGGTATATCGTTGTGTTTGACACCGCGATAACGATGTCGTTTACGACTTCGCCCATTCACAGCAATGAGCAGGTTTTGTTCGCTGGGTTGTGCGAACGATACCTACTCGCTACATTGTTGGTGCATTGTCCACGATATCTAGATATGTGACATCTCACCAACGATGTCAAAACGATGTCGGAAATGACCGCGCGCCCAAGAGATCGTTGCCGACATCGTTCCCACGTCGTGCCGTGTAATGGGGCCTTTAGACAGATACAGGTATTGCAGGCCAATAGCACCACTCACATAGAATGTACGACTGGCAGAGTTTTGTGAAAGGCTGCCAAGTAGCTCAGCAATCATTGGAAAGATGGAACACCTCATCAACTCAGCACCTCCTAGAACCAGAATGGAGGACTGCAATAAAAATCAGCAAACTGCCAGCCTGGCAAACCCAGGTACCAGTCACAGCATAATCTTTATAGCATACTCGATGCGTTGTGTGGAGGGATTGTGACACATGGTGACCTAAATTATCATGGCTACTCGCAGGATTGAGATTGTGCAGTAGTGGAAATTGAACCTGGTGGGGACAATTTCAAATAGAGACCCCAAACTATAATGGCTTTAATGTTCTCCTCATATGGGCCAAAGGAACCTTTGGGCCCCTATAGACTCCAATTTTGACCCTCTTGTAGGGCCAGGGTTGGCCGTAGGGGTGTGTAATCTGTGTAGGGCAGAGGTCCCCAATGTCAGTCCTCGAGGGCCGAACCAGTGCAGGTTTTCAGGATTTCCTTACTATTGCACAGGGATTCGAATCATTGCCTGCTGTGAAATACTAAGGAGATCCTGAAAACCTGCACTGGTTCGGCCCTCGAGGACTGACATTGGGGACCTCTGGTGTAGGGGATGGGATCACAGAAGCAGCTGGTTTGGGCCATTACCCAAATTAGTTTCCATGAAGCATAATGGAGGTTCATATGTACAGTACTCGGTGTTGTAGATAAAGTATTTTCCTAATAAAAGGCTTAAGGTAACTACAAATGTAGAGTTCACCCGGATGATAACAGCTGGCAGGAGCTGGATTAAAACCGGGAATCAAGGAGATAAAGTTTATTTACTGAGTAAATTACGGTTTCGTCAGCTTTGGAAACAAAGATCATGTTTTCTATTATTTTTGGACGGTTGAGAGATTATTTTATAGTCATTTTGGTTTAGGGTTGGCAAAGGGCATATCACATGATGGCCAAACCATAAAGAAAACAGAACCGACCTTGGCACAGGAGCAGAGGGGGACTGGTAGGGTAAGTGATACCATTTTATGTTCTCTTGCTTTTCTTCCATTTTCATTTAGCTGATGAAATAATGCAAGACAAATATCTCATCCAGAGGAAGGAAAAAACCATCAGCAACAAAAAAAGGTTCTTTACTGTAAGAGCGGTGAAGATGGGAAATAGTTTCCCCATGATCTGACTTTAGGAGATTAGCAGGTTACTTAACAGAGGTTTCATTTGGCCATACTGTTCGCTTCTGCTGGGTGGTGCCAGTTTATGGCCGCTTCACACTGCGGCGTGATCCGGTCCGGGGCTGTCCGGGATGACCCTGACAGCCGCGGACTGGATCAGCACACAGGACTGGAGGGCTAATATGCCCTCGGGTTCGGTGTGCATCCTGCCGCAGCTGCCGCTGTTGATTATTCAGGACCGCGGCTCACAGGGAGCTAGCCGCGGTCCTGAATTATAACAGCGGCGTGCCGCCGCAGGTATCCGGTTCCCGGATCCTCCCGGATCCTACCGGATCGGGGCAATCCGGCCCCATAGGCTCCCATGTTAAGGGAGCGCCGGATTGCCCCGGAAGGATCTGGGGGAATCCGGGAGGATCCGGGGGAATCCGGGAGACACCAATTAGGTGCAAATTGGTCTCCCCGGACACAAAACCGTTGCATGCAACGTTTTTGGATCCGGGAGAAAAAAAAACACTTCTCTCGGATTCTTCCGGCGAGATGGCAGCCGGATGGCAGATAACTGCCATCCGGCCCCATAGGATACTATGGGGCCAAAACCTGGTCCGGGGCTGTCACCCCTGACAGCACCGGACCGGACCTGACTGCAGTGTGAAGCCACCCTTAGGCTGGCTTCACACTGCGGCGTGATCCGGTCCGGGGCTGTCCGGGATGCCCCTGACACCCCCGGACCGGGTCACACCGCAGTGTAAAGCCGGCCTTAGTCTTTTCTCAGTGAGATTTGGCTGCCCGAATTGTTTGACCGATGGCTCCTTTGATCAACCAAACGGCCAATTAATAATGGTGGTTAGTGAATTAATTGCTTAGTGGCCTATTAACGGTGATTAAGCCCTGTGCCAGCTCTTCTATATTCTATATACCACGGGGTGCACTACCTGGACAATGCTTGTAGTGTTCTGTCCATTCTTCTCGATGCTGATTCTGGTTGGATTATTATTGTTCTCTGCCTGTGAACTCTGCATGGACCCAATTATCAATGATTCTGCTTTTGATTCTGATTCCACCCCTCTTTGTTATCCTTTGATTCTGACCTTTGACGGTTTACTTTTCCTTCCAGACAGTGACTACCTTGTGGACATATCCTGGGTCAGATCCATATAGAAAAGTTAATGGGGTTCTCTGGGATTTTGGTGATTTTTGTCTATGGGGCTATGCTATTCTTCCCGGTGCTGACCTTTGCTTGTTCAGGGTGGTCACAGACCACTTCTACTTTATTTGATTTCACAACAGCAAAGCAGCGGTTCCACTGTCAGTCTGCTCTGTCAATGGAGTGTCTCTGCCGACATCATGCTAATTGACAGCCAGCAGGGAGCCATCATAACATCAATGAGTCAATCAGCATGACATCAGCTGGGACACCCCATCGCCATTGACAAAGTAGAGAGGAAGAGAAGAAGCTGCTCTGTTGACATCCACAGAGTCACCCGCAGGAATGGTCAGCTCTGAGCTTTCATACATTGGAACCAAACAGGTAGTTAGCAACTACCTGCCTTTATGTTCTTAACCCCAGAGGAAAAAATCACAAAAGTCACAGATAACCCATTTGAATGGTGAACCCCGGGGTGCACCTTGGACTCTGCTAAATAGAGTTTCTATTGAAAATCATAAGTACAGAAGCCCATTTGTAAACTGATAGATTAGATAACTGTCAGCCAACACCCAACTATGCCATAATCATGCACCTTAGACTTATCTGAGTATATGTGTTTTTTAATAGGACGAGGCCTGACAGCATCTTATCTTCTGTAAGAAGGAATCATGCAAAAGGCACCTGAAGAACATGGTATTCAGTTACTAGGTGAACTATTGGTGCTTGCACCTGAAAGCCTTGTACAATTCGGTTAATGCACAATTTGCGTAGAAGTAGGTTGATACCAGCATAACATTGCCTGTGCGTCGCCTACCAAAAAATAATTGGAGCTTCGTGCCAGGTGCTGGGATGCGCGGCCAGGCTCTGTTGCCACGTCGGGCACTAGTGGATGAGTGGGTGCTGGACATCTCACATGCAACACTGTAAAACCCTGAGTGACAACCTCCTTCCCTCCGCCAGGACAGTAAAAATGGGTCATGGAGTGGCCTAGCCAGTCTCCAGACCTTAATCCCATAGAAAACGTATTGGAGGGAACTGAAGCTCTGGGTTGCCAAGTGACAATCTTGAAATCTTAATGATTTAGAGATGATCTGCAAAGAGGAGTGGACCAAAATTCCTCCTGACATGTGCAAACTTCATCACCATCTACAAGAAATGTCTGAGTGCTGTGCTGTGAACAGAGGGATCAAATACTTATTTCTTTCTGCAAAATGCAAATAACTTTATATAATTTAGACAATGTGATTTTCTGCACTATATTTTTAATATTCTATCTATCACTGTTAAAATTAACCTTCCCTTAAAATCATAGACTGTTCATGTATTTGTCAGAGGGCAAACTTACAAAATCAGCAAGGGATCACCGTCTGCAGCTGCAGCCAGGCGGTTATGTGTGTGAATATACACTGCTTGCCACGCATCATCTTTGGCGTGGTAGCTGTGAATATCCCAGCGATGGAGCGATGAATGATTTAACTCACCTCCTCATCGCTCCCCCTGCAGCACCGCTGTGACCTTCTGTCTTGTGCCAGCAGCTGATCATGTGAACAGTGCAGGACAGTGATGTCATGCCACCGCGCGCGCTGCTCTCATGATCAGATGCCGGGACAAGAAGATAGGAGGAGATCGCCGTGCTGCAGGGGGAGTGATGGATAGGTGAGTTAAATTGTTAATTTTTTGTGTGCGCCAGGAGGGGGGCCAAATACCAGGATGCTGGGTCATACACCAGGATGGGGGCCATAAACTATGATAGGGGCTATATACCTTGATGGATGGCCATGTACCAGGATGAGGGGGCCATCTACCAGGATAGAGGCTATATACCAGGATAGGGAATGATATACCAAAATGAGGGCTATGTCCCAGGATCAGGGGCTATGATATAGGATGGGGTGCAAATATTAGGATTGGGGATGATATACCAGGATGAGAGGCTATATACCAGAACAGAGGCTATGTGGCGGCCATCTACCAGGATAGAGGCTCTGCACCAGGATGGGGGATGATATACCAAAATGAGGGCTATGTCTCAGGATGAGGGTCTATGTTGCAGGATGGGGTGCATATACTAGGATCGGGGATGATATACCAGGATGAGAGGCTATATACCAGGATGGAGGCTATGTGGGGACCATCTACCAGGATAGAGGCTATGTACCAGGATGGGGGATGATATACCGGAATGAGGGCTATGTCCCAGGATGAGGGGCTATGTTGCAGGATGGGGTGCATATACTAGGATGGGGGATGATATACCAGGATGGGAGGCTATATACCAGGATGGAGGCTATGTAGCAGGCTGGGGCATGATATACCAGACTGGGGGATTATATACCAGGATGCGGGATGATATACCAGGATGGGGATTGATATACCAGGATTGGGGGCTATATACCAGAATGACAGTCTGCTGCATTTCGCACCCAAGGTTTATACTCGAGTCAATAAGTTTTCCCAGTTTTTTTGTGGTGAAATTAGACCTCGGCTTATATTCGTGTCAGTTTATACTTCAGTATAAACGGTATATCATTATTTTTATATTTGAGGTGACCCAAAAAGTTCCTCTGTCCCCTACAAGAAGACCAGAAATAACATATTTGGAAACTTTGTGACCGATTTCACATAGGAGTTCCTGAAGCTTCTAGTCCATGGTTGCACTGCCCGGTCTGACCAGTCACGCTGACCCCGGATGACACTAGATAGCGAAGAAGCAGATGTCATTTACTGAGTGATACAGGAACACGACAGCAGAGGAATGAGCAGACTGTGGAAGATAACACAGGACCTGGAGCTGTACAACCACGTGCACACATTGAGTATTGAGTTAGTTTTTTACCTCAGTTTTTGTAGCTAAAACCAGGAGTGGAACAATCAGAGGAAAAGTATAATAGAAACACGTCACCACTTCTGTATTTGTAGCGGACATGGGGCAAGGCTATTCGATTCTCCAGGGGTTAACAGTTAAGGGGATGTCACGGTGGCGGTCCTCAGAAGTCATGGCCGAGTTGTTAAGAGAATATTTACAGAGGAAAAGTCTGTTGTGACACCAACCGGAGTTCTGGCCTGTAGGTGGCCAGGGGCTGCTGTTTTAGACCCCAAGGGTTGATGGTATGGCAGCCAGGTGGTAAGCCCTCTGCAGTTAGGGCTGGAATCACTTGGTAGGTGTAGAAGGATGGATGGATGGTGCAGAATAGCAGGGTGAGGAGGTTCAAGGTTGCTGGAGGTGTCGCTCCTCAAATGGATGCAAGGAGGCGCGGGAAGGACCAGACAGCACACAGGATTCTTTTGGCTCTTACCATTTACTTGGTGTTGAAGCAGATGACAACCCAGCCGGGGAACATAGTCCAAGAAGCTCACAGCCTGGCCAGCCCAGAAGTATTCAGTGTCCAATTTGCCAAGAAATAGGATATATTGACCTTCCTTGCTGCTTTCCTTCTTCTGACACTTGTTACCCCTGTTTCCTTTTAAGTGTCATGTGGTTGCCAGTCCCAGCAGGCAGGTGATTGCAGGTTCTGTTAGCGCCAATCTTGCTAGTTCTCTTAACCCAATATAGTTCTTGAGCCTGGGGAGGGTCCACGATGGTAACCACTGTACCTGAAGCTTAGTGACCTCCAGTTTCACGGCTGGTCGTGAAGAATCGGAACTGAATTGGGGCTGGTACCCCTTCTGCAGCAAGTCCCTCTGTCCAGCTGTACAGCTGGCCGCAGATTCATTTCCTCATCCCCCAGGACTAAACTCCACATGAAGTCCTAGCTTTCCCATCTGCCCAACTAGATCTCACTAGAGCTGTCTCATTTTTTTGCCTTCCACCCCTAACCTAACACCTCCCTCCATCCAGTAGGTGGGGACTGCCCTGAATGTGGGTTACTTCCACCCAGCACCTCCCTTGCCTGGAGTTTGGGTTGTGTTGGGTGCAAATGGGGATCTCTGCAAAGCTTTCCCCTCTTACCTCAGGGCATGATACCATTCATGTAAAATGCATGCAATACCATTAGTGGAAGCCTGAACGCAGGGGTGTCACATATTTATCACCCACTATTGGTTTTGGCTACAAATCCTGAGGTAAAAAACTCATCCAATGCTCAATGTATGACCGTGGCCTAATAGGACCTCACCTGGCCACTTAGGCCACGTGCATACGTCGCGTATTTGGTGAGTTTTTTACCTCAGGATTTGTAGCCAAAACCAGGAGTGGAACAATCAGAGGAAAAGTATAGAAACACGTCACCACTTCTGTATTTATCACCCACTGCTGGTTTTGGCTACAAATCCTGAGGTAAAAAACTCACCAAATACTCAACATGTGCACCTGGCCTAGTGATTAAAGCTGACCACAGCCTTCATAAGACAGCCGAACAGTTACATGGAAGCTGATGGATTCCTTCCTGACCACAGATTGCTTGTTAATATTTAAAAATCATAATTCTCGGCAACTGCAGTGTCAATAAATCGGCTCTACAGTGTCGAATGGCCGCCATACATTAGGGTTGGGCCGCCATACACATAAGATGAAAGTCTGATGAACATGCTGGTGTTGGTGGGACCAGTCAACTATCGGATGTCTATGGGGTCCTTGTAGATAAGTCGCTGGCGGCTTTTTCTTCCCATTGATAACACGTGAACACTTAGCTCAGCGTTTATGGGGAGTTCGGGGGAGAGATTTCTGGAGAATGAACATTCTGTCATCCATTGTTGATTCAATTAGAAAACTGCGGTCTGTTTCTGTCTCTATGGTATAATTTCTTACATCCTTTATTCCCCTTTTTTTTAATCACTGTGAATAATTATTTGTGCATTTATGGTCACATCCAGCAGGATTTACAGAGTCCCAGAAATCCATGACTCGTCTGTTTGTTCAGCTGGCTACACAGATGCTGTTGTGGATGCTCCATCGCACTTCTATATATGCTGATGGATAACCATAGTAATTCTGAAAGCCCCCACCTCTGTTAGAATAGAGACATATAGTCATGGCCAAAAGTGTTGGCACCATTGAAATTGTTCCAGAAAATGAAGTAGTTTTCTCATAAAATTATTGTAATTACACGTGCTTTGTCTGACACGTGTTTATTTCCTTTGTATGTATTGGAAAAGCACAAAAAAAAACCACAGGGAGAAAAAATGCAAATTGGGCATAATTTCACAGAAAACCCCCAAAACAGTCCAGACAAAATTGTTGATGCTCATTCAAATTCACCTGGGGCAAATAACAGGTGTGGGCAATGTGGAAATCACACCTGAAACCAGATAAAAAGGGGAGAAGTTAATCAATCTTCGCATTGCGTATCTGTGTGTTCCACCCTAAGCATGGAGAGCATAAAGAGGAGAAGAGAACTGTCTGAAGACTTGAGAACCAAAATTGTTGAAAAATATCAACCATCAGAAGATTACAAGTCCATCTTCAGAGTTCTTCATGTTCCTTTGTCCATGGCGTGCAACATATTCAAGAAGTTTACAACCCATGTCACTGTAGCTAATCTCCCTGGATGTGGACGGCAGAAAAAAAAATAGATAGAAAGGTGCAACGTAGGATTGTCTGGATGACAAAGAAATTCAATTTGTTATGTAGGCTAAAATAAAATTAATTAAATTAATAAAAAAAAAACGCTATGGCAGGAGACCCAGGAAGACCCTACTGCTGACACAGAGACATAAAAAATCTAGACTGCAGCTTTTCAAAAATAGTAAGCCAAAATCCTTCTGGGAAAGCATCATGTGTACAGATGAGACCAAGATAGAGCTTATTGATAAAACACATCATTCTACTGTTTACCAAAAACATAATGAGGCCAACAAAGAAATGAACACAGGACCTACAGTCACATATGGTGGAGGCTCAAAGATATTTGGAGTTCTTTTTGCTGCCTCTGGCACTGGGGGCCAAGACATCATGAAATCTGAAGATTATCAAAGGACGTTGGCAGTGGCGTAACTACATTGATGCAGGCCCGGTGGAGGATTTGCTCCGGGGCCCCTCATGTGAGGACCGGGAGGGGGGGGGGTGCTAGTAGGAATTTCTGGGTGTTGAGCTTGGCCCCCTCATATGAGGAGTGTTGGGGTGCTAGTGGAGTTTCGCCGCTGCCTGTCACTTACCGCTGGCGCCGTCGGCAGTGAGGAGGAGAGGAGGGGCGGGCAGAGCTGCAGGGAGTGAGGTTTCTCTTACTTCCTGTCCTCCCTCCCCTCCGGCCGGCGCTATCGCTATGTAAGCACGGGGCCCCCCCCCAGGGGGCGGGCCCGGTCTCAGCCGCGATCGCTGCGACCGCGGTAGTTACGCCACTGGACGTTGGGTCATAATGTATTGCCCAGTGTCAGAAAGCTGGGTGTGTATCCTAGGTTATAAGTTTTCAAGCAGGACAATGATCACAAACATACTTCAAGAAGACCCCAGAAATGGACGGGAACAAAGCGCTGGAGAGATCTGAACCCCTTCCTATAATAATGTCTTCTATCTTGTGCTGCTTCCTGTAATAATATAATCCATCTCGTGCCCTTTCCAGTAATAGTGTCCCTCATCTTGGACCCCTTCCAGTATTAATGTCCCCCATCATGGGCCCCTTCCAGTATTATGTCCCCCAATCATCCTCTTCCATAGCTGGGGAAGCAGTCAATACCTGACATTCACATGCTAACCCACAGCGCATGTCACTGACATGTGCCGCCCGTGACAGACACACCATGTTAGTTGCCATTGGTCTGATTGGTCTGCAGCATGTATTGTTGTGTAGGGAGTTGTAGATTCTCTGCACTGCAATACATTCCAACTGAATTTGTGTCTAAGGGCACACATCCAGCTGAAATAGGCGCTGGTATCGGCAGGGTTCCTCCTGCACTAGCTTGTCATAGTTGGAACCTCTGTGGCCGCAATTTTGACGCCTCTCCCTTGCCCCCATATATCCCACCAGGGGTTGGCTGGCAAATTTTGGCCTGAAGGGCAATCGCACAGCAATGGCCCATGAGTTGTAGTAGCCAATTGTTACCTAAACAGTATAGAAACTTTGGCAAGGTAGCCCTCTACTGCTGTTGGAGGAATGGCCCGGGAGGCATGTGCCCCCCTGCCCCAATGACCAGCCAGCCCCTATATACCACCCAGTCTATTTACCAATCACGATCTCTGTCTAGAAGTCTACTTGCAATAAAAGATTCATTGCCCCCATACAGATTCACCAGCACCAGCTCAGTGGCTTCAGTACACCTCGGCCAGGCATGCCCTGCCGCTGCTGCTTATAGACTTTGAGGATCTTGTAGGATCTGCCATCAAAATTCACAATACAGACTCATTAGATAGATTTATTAGACCTGGTGAAGCAGGTGTACTAGTTGTATCAGGATAGTTATTTTACAGCCGGCATCTGACTCCGATCACTGCTGTTAATCCCAAAAATCAGTCACTGACTGTGGCATTTTGGGTGCACGATCCTACACCGGCATCCTCCTTCCCACCTTGATCGCAAGGAGCTGATGGATTGCCATATGAGTACTGCTGTGAGTCTAGAAAAGTACGTTCTTCAAAATATAACATTGTTTGGCCATTATGGTAAGCACCAAAAATATAAAAAAAAGAAAATTGTCGTTTTTAGTGTTGTTACCTCCCCCAGAATTGTAATAAAAAGCTTCAAACCCCAAAATGGTGCCAATAAAAACTGCAGCTCAGCACACAACAAAAAATCCCTGGCTGGGAGGGAAAGCACATAGCAGTGGCCCAAGAGCAGTGAGCTTCAGAGGCAGAGCGGCCTCCCAGACCAACATGACTACCGGCCTGGGGAGCATTTGCACCCCTGCCCCCTGGGCCAGCCAGCCCCTGCGTCAGGCTGATATCTTTGGGGGCTACAAATCACTTTTACTGTTCTAGTCTAAGAGATTGGCATAATTTGGTACTGGCACAACATACCTTAAATCTGAATGATGACCAAAGTCCACCATTGATGCCCATGGCAAACAATGAAAGTCCAAAATCGTGATTTTGAACAGTTTCTAGATAATCATAGAGTTTAGTTTTTTTTCTGCAAAAACACCATTCATTTGACAATTTTTCCAGTGTGAAGCTCGCCCTGGTTATAAATTCTCTTAATTCAATATTGATATGTTCTTTATTAAATCTGTCAGCACCCTCTAGTGTTCATTCATGGAAATGAATAGACGTCCAACCAAAATATATAGAAGAAAATGTTTTCCATCTCATGTGACATGACTGTTGCTTGCACCTGACAAAATTGTCTAGCTTGTGCAGCTGCCAGCAAAAATCCATAGGTGGTCTAAGCTTTATAGGGTTATCTCACAATTTGGCAACTTCTTACCATTATTAGATTGGGGGTCCAGAGCCCCCATTTAAGAGGTTATGGTTGAGCTGTGGTCACACATTACAGATTCAAACACTTGTCAAAAACTTTGAGTCCACAGTGCGCATGCCTCACTAATGCTCCAATCCAGATCTTCCAGAAATAGGGATGTTAATAGAGGTTGTATGGTAAAAGCAAGTTATTACCTGTCATGCCTCAGTGCTTGATCCGTTGACCTTGTGCTCTGTGGTCAGTTTTCTGTCTTGTTGGGCCAACGCCTGGTCAGTCCCTGTCCAAATGCTGATGGTCTATTTAGTTTTACCTTTGCTTCTCTTCCTATGTGTGCGCTTATCACCTCTTCTCTATTACTTATTATCTCTGGCCTATCACGTCCCAGGTGAGGATATTTATACTCCTCTATTCTAGCCATTCTCTGCTGGCTATGTTTCTATGTGAATGTCTGCAGAGGAGGTTCAGCCTTGCAAGGATTGAGGCAGAGATTAGTGTTGTTTCTTCTGTGTATTCTTTTGTTGTCTCTCCTACAGCTATCTTTTGATTTCTATTAGGTTGTTAGGAGTTTATCCTTGTTTGCATCTATTATTTCTTCTTTGCCCATTTGTGCATGTGTTTCATGTTTCCTCACATATGAAAAGTGGCGACAGAGGAAGCAGACGTTTCGGTCACAGTGCCGTGGCCTTTGTCACAGAGTTGCTACAAGAAAATAGAATATACAAGAAAATAATAGTCAAACAAAGAGACTTACACTTTGCAAATCTACCAAGTCTAGTGTTCACTCATTAAATTACTTTCCCAGCAATCCCACAGAGAATGAATGGAGCCATGGTTGGGAGTCTGACCTGCTGCTCCACTTATAACAGGGATAAAAATCCCCCATTCTGCTTTTGTGAAGCCCTGGTAATGGGGGGCTTTCCGTTCACTGCTATCCACCCCCATGCAGCGTCCATAGCTGATAGAATGACCCCAGACATAGGTCTCAGGGACAACAGCTGCTTTACTTCATCAGAATGTAGAAATATAACATGAAGTAAATTCTTTACAGTTCACGTGGGTAGTCCACAGCAACTACAGTTCAGGGATACATTCTGAGACAGAATTGAGGTCATGGAGCGTATTATTTAGAAGGAGTATTTGTAGGTAATTATAAGAGAGTACATAGTCTTTTGCTGGCTTAAAAGCAGAAGAGTAGAAATATAGTAAGAGTAATTTACACACCTGGAATCCTGTATTACTTTCACAGCTGGTCATGGCATGTGCAGAGGAAAATATATGAAGTAAATAACGGACAATCACGGTGAGGTGGGAGACCCTCAAATTCCACAACATGCAGGCAATACATTCTTCTGTACCTTCAGTACGACCTACTACTGGAGAAGCACAGGTTAATCCAGACAGCGGTTTTAACCCAGGGTTAGAAGTCAGAGGAAGACCCAAGGCATTAGGCCTGGCTGTAAATTGTCAGATGAAGGGAAAGGTGAACTTTCAGGCATGAGGCCTGGAAGTGGTGAGGATAGGCCTCACATGAGGTCTGCTCTGTCCGGTATCCTCTTCTAGACTGGGGACTTTCCAGCTCTTGTCTAGACTAGGCAGAGAATGGAATAGCTCCTCCTATTGAACACTCAAGTCTAATGTCAGAATTCACATTGTAAAATAACATAAATCATACATTTCACCAGCAGATGGTGCTGCAACACAACAAATGGGAAAATACCTGTAAAAAATGCATAAATGGAGAAATATGAGATATGATTTAATGAATCTGAAATTCACTAATAAAAGTAGAGGGATAGCTATGGAGTGAGCTGTAGTGTAAGAGTTACTCTCGGTCCAGGGGTGCTTAAAGGGACAGACATAATCTGGACCGGGTCACTACACTGACAGCCTCTTCAGGACCCGTCTATCCGCTCTTACCAGGTAACGCCCTGTAGGCTAATGTCTAATTTTGAATGGGGGCTACAAAAAACACCCTTATCAGTCCAGGACACCCCAAATTTGCTAGTATAATGTTTAAAAATTCAGTACAAGATGGACAAATTCTGAACACTTGGCAGGCATGGCCTTGTGGCACCACAGGTATCACCTATCACTTACTGCATCCCGCTAAATGCTGAAAATTGTCTAAATTCAATGAAACCTATTTAATTTTGGTTTGATTCTGTTGCTTTTACATTGAATCACCGTATCCATTTATCACCGGAAATCACCATCCATGGGGTTCCGGAACTTTAAGTAAAGGAACATTGTAGTACATTGCTCTGGTCTGTTACCCCTATGGTTTATTTGTACAGATGGTTTCCAGAGCCAAATATTTCAAACCTGTACAAAGCCTTAAGACTGGACCAGATGTTTCACTTTTGTAGTAGGTGCCAAACATAATGGCACATCTATGGGGGGTGAATAGGTAGCGGTCATAGCTGGGTCCTACATCCTACCTAAGAAGGCCCCTTAACATAACATACACAGATGTATCCTTAACTTTACAATGAGAGATGGAAAAGAAAACCTTCATCACCCACAGACACGTTTTTCTTTCCAATTCTGGACAAAAACATATATATGTTTGTCATATAGCATAAGATTGTATTGAATTTGTACTATAATGTGGCGGACTGGTCGCCACAGTGATGCTGCACCTACTCCATAGGCGTGGTGTGCCTGTTCCCAGGTGAAAGGGGTCATAAACCCAAGACACAGAATTGCACACAACACCATCTCGAGTCCAGGCTAGGGGATACAGGCGGACCCTTTTGAGGTAGGGCCCCATCTCCTGGCTGGAGGAGGGGTTAGTGAGAGTTAGGGAGAGAGAGAATGTCGGAGGAGAGCGTCTGGAGCAGACGCAGGATAGAGAGTGTCCTAGGGGATATGGGAGTAGGAGATCCACCCATGTGCCTCGAATCTGAATGGAGAAGCCACAATCCGAGAGTCTGAGGGAAGAGTGGAGAGGCCACAATCCAAGAGTCTGGGGGAAGAGTGGAGAGGCCACAATCCAAGAGTCTGGGGGAAGAGTGGAGAGGCCACAATCCAAGAGTCTGAAGGAAGAGTGGAGATGCCACAATCCAAGAGTCTGAAGGAAGACTGGAGAGGCCACAATTCAAGAGTCTGGAGGAAGAGTGGAGAGGACACAATCCAAGAGACTGAAGGAAGAGTGGAGAGGACACAATCCAAGAGTCTGGAGGAAGAGTGGAGAGGACACAATCCAAGAGACTGAAGGAAGAGTGGAGAGGCCACAATCCAAGAGTCTGAAGGAAGAGTGGAGAGGCCACAATCCAAGAGTCTGGAGGAAGAGTGGAGAGGCCACAATCCAAGAGTCTGGAGGAAGAGTGGAGAGGTCACAATCCAAGAGTCTGGAGGAAGAGTGGAGAGGACACAATCCAAGAGTCTGAAGGAAGAGTGGAGAGACCACAATCCAAGAGTCTGAAGGAAGAGTGGAGAGGCCACAATCCAAGAGTCTGGAGGATGAGTGGAGAGGACACAATCCAAGAGTCTGAAGGAAGAGTGGAGAGGACACAATCCAAGAGTCTGAAGGAAGAGTGGAGAGGCCACAATACAAGAGTCTGAAGGAAGAGTGGAGAGGACACAATCCAAGAGTCTGAAGGAAGAGTGGAGAGGACACAATCCAAGAGTCTGAAGGAAGAGTGGAGAGGCCACAATACAAGAGTCTGGAGGAAGAGTGGAGATGCCACAATCCAAGAGTTTGAAGGAAGAGTGGAGAGACCACAATCCAAGAGTCTGGAGGAAGAGTGGAGAGGACACAATCCAAGAGACTGAAGGAAGAGTGGAGATGCCACAATCCAAGAGTCTGAAGGAAGAGTGGAGAGACCACAATCCAAGAGTCTGAAGGAAGAGTGGAGAGACCACAATCCAAGAGTCTGGAGGTAGAGTGGAGAGGCCACAATCCAAGAGTCTGAAGGAAGAGTGGAGAGGCCAAAATACAAGAGTCTGGAGGAAGAGTGGAGATGCCACAATCCAAGAGTCTGAAGGAAGAGTGGAGATGCCACAATCCAAGAGTTTGAAGGAAGAGTGGAGAGACCACAATCCAAGAGTCTGAAGGAAGAGTGGAGAGACCACAATCCAAGAGTCTGAAGGAAGAGTGGAGAGACCACAATCCAAGAGTCTGAAGGAAGAGTGGAGATGCCACAATCCAAGAGTTTGAAGGAAGAGTGGAGAGACCACAATCCAAGAGTCTGAAGGAAGAGTGGAGAGACCACAATCCAAGAGTCTGGAGGTAGAGTGGAGAGGCCACAATCCAAGAGTCTGAAGGAAGAGTGGAGAGGCCAAAATACAAGAGTCTGGAGGAAGAGTGGAGATGCCACAATCCAAGAGTTTGAAGGAAGAGTGGAGAGACCACAATCCAAGAGTCTGGAGGAAGAGTGGAGAGGACACAATCCAAGAGACTGAAGGAAGAGTGGAGATGCCACAATCCAAGAGTCTGAAGGAAGAGTGGAGAGACCACAATCCAAGAGTCTGAAGGAAGAGTGGAGAGACCACAATCCAAGAGTCTGGAGGTAGAGTGGAGAGGCCACAATCCAAGAGTCTGAAGGAAGAGTGGAGAGGCCAAAATACAAGAGTCTGGAGGAAGAGTGGAGATGCCACAATCCAAGAGTCTGAAGGAAGAGTGGAGATGCCACAATCCAAGAGTTTGAAGGAAGAGTGGAGAGACCACAATCCAAGAGTCTGAAGGAAGAGTGGAGAGACCACAATCCAAGAGTCTGAAGGAAGAGTGGAGAGACCACAATCCAAGAGTCTGAAGGAAGAGTGGAGATGCCACAATCCAAGAGTTTGAAGGAAGAGTGGAGAGACCACAATCCAAGAGTCTGAAGGAAGAGTGGAGAGACCACAATCCAAGAGTCTGGAGGTAGAGTGGAGAGGCCACAATCCAAGAGTCTGAAGGAAGAGTGGAGAGGCCAAAATACAAGAGTCTGGAGGAAGAGTGGAGATGCCACAATCCAAGAGTCTGAAGGAAGAGTGGAGATGCCACAATCCAAGAGTTTGAAGGAAGAGTGGAGAGACCACAATCCAAGAGTCTGAAGGAAGAGTGGAGAGACCACAATCCAAGAGTCTGAAGGAAGAGTGGAGAGACCACAATCCAAGAGTCTGGAGGAAGAGTGGAGAGGACACAATCCAAGAGTTTGAAGGAAGAGTGGAGAGACCACAATCCAAGAGTCTGGAGGTAGAGTGGAGATGCCACAATCCAAGAGTCTGAAGGAAGAGTGGAGAGGACACAATCCAAGAGTCTGGAGGAAGAGTGGAGAGGTCACAATCCAAGAGTCTGAAGGAAGAGTGGAGAGGCCACAATCGAAAAGTCAGGAGGGAGAGTGGAAAGGCCACAATCCAAGAGTCGGGAGGGAGAGTGGAAAGGCCACAATCCAAGAGTGTGGAGGTGTGGCGCCCCGCAACGAGCGCGTCACAAGAGGGTATTGCAGCCATAAATGCAGCCGCAATATTCTCTGACACAGCAGTGACCTGGTTAACTTAGAAATCCAACCCTGCATGCATCACCTAGAACAGAGGGCCAATCCTAGGTCCTGGTGGGCGGAGTGCTAGGGAAGTGTGTAGGAGAACAGACACTTAGTCTACACAGAACAGTCTAGAACAGAGAACTTGAACTTGGAGAGGAGCGGGGGCTCCGCATCCTGTGCAGCTCACCGGTCGGGTGTCAGCACCTGAGGCCTTAACAACCGGGATTGGGCATCATTCACACGGGTTCCCAAAAGACTCCCGTGCCCACAACTCACAGCCGGTTCACTGGTACCGAAGCTGGCAGCAGTTCACCTCTGCTACGCGAACCAGAAGCGTGGAGGAGCAGCTTCACAGGAGCACCCCACCACCAGCCAACTTCCAGTCGTCTAACCAGCGGTGTACCCACCGAGGGATCCAAGGCTCCCCAAAACATCCAGAACGTACATCATGGAAAGGGCATTGAAGCAGCCTCCCCGTACCCGACCTGGTATTCCTGGGCGACACTGGCAATCACTTAGTTAGAATGGAGGAACACTGCGGATTTCTAAGGGACACCATCACTGCTGAGTCCACCCGGTCCACTACCCGTAAACTGTATGCCATGTACTGCCTGCTGGTTACAATAAAGACCCGTTGCAGAGACTTTCTGTGTCCGTGCTTCCTTATGAACTGTCCGTCCGCACTACAAGGTAACTGCAGCTGCCGCACAACATCTTAAGCAGCTCCAGCCTCCGGGGATCACCGCTCAGCCTGTGGGGAGCGTTCCATCTTGCTGCTGTCCATCCCCCGGAGGTTCCGCAGCGTCGGTAGTCCTTACCGAAACTACTCATAGGTGGCGTCACGAATAAATTAAACCCCTTTAATCTGTTCCCACAAGACGTCTTCAACTTTTGATCTGCACTACACCGGGCCCCACTACCGGCAGGCGCGGTCCACCCGTGACAAGGAGGAAGGAAGCATCGCCTGTCTAAACCGGAGTCCCGGCCACGGTGAGTCAGAGGAAGAGTGGAGAGGCCACAATACAAGAGTCCGGAGAAAACGTGGAAAGGCCACAATCCAAGAGTCTGGAGGAAGAGTGGAGAGGCTGCAATCCAAGCTGCTTGAGGTCTAGTGTGAGGTTTCCACAATCAGTGATAGTTTGTGGAGCCATGTCATCTGCTGGTGTACGTCCACTGTGTTTTATCAAGGCCAAAGTCAGTGTGGCCAAGTACCAGGACATTTTACAGCACTTCATGCTTCCCTCTGCCTACAAGCTATTTCCAGATGGAGATTTCTTTTTCCAGCAGGACTTGACCCCTTTCCACACTGCCAAAAGTACCAATACCTGGTTTACTAACCACAGTATCACTGTGCTTTATTGGCCAGCACACTCACCTGACCTAAACCCCATAGAGAATGCATGAAAAACACTAGCCCCAACAATGCAGATGAGCTGATGGCTGCTATCAAAGCAACCTGGGCTTCCATAACACCTCAGCAGCCTCAGACTGATTACCTCCATGCCACACCGCAATGAGGTAGTAGTTCATGCAAAAGAAGCCCCGTCCAAGTAATGAGTGCATTTACTGTACAGACTTTTCAGTAGGCCAACATTTATGAGTTAAAAAAAATCATTTTTTCAGCTGGTCTGAAATTTTCTGAGATAATGACTTTTGGGCTTTCATTGGCTGTAAGCCATAATCATCAACATTTACAGAGAGATAAACACTTGAAATAGATTGCTCTGTGTGTAATGGTTCTATATAATATATGCGTGTTACTTTATGTATTGAATTACTGACATAAATGATCTTTTGGATGATATTCTAATTCATTGAGATCCACCTGTATATATGACATCATGTTGACTGGGATTGCTCTTTAAAGCAGATCTCCTCCCAAAACCAAAAACATCATCTTAGGTTGACCCCCCAAGTGCGACAGTTTTCAGCCTCATTTCTTATTACTGTCTAAGTCAATTCTGACGATGTTAGTGGAATACTGCACACTATGGGGGAATACAGCTGTGTCAGTAAGGGGCCCATTAGATTTAGGACACGAGTTCATTGTTTTGCCGTGGGTTCGTGTTGTCAAAAATTCAAGAAAACAACAGTAAAACATATTTATAGCTGTCATGCTTGAAATATGTGACATTTTCAACTTGAAGTCAGCGCTTTAGGCGTCCAGAACATCAACATTCCGAAAATGAAGCTATCACCTGGTTGTATGGTTTACATGTATTGGCAGCTCGGCGGTTAGCAATGTTGTTTTGCAGCGCTGGGGTCCTGGGTTAAAATCCCACCAGGAAAACATCTGCAAGAAATTTGTGTTTGCGTGGGTTTCCTCCAGGTTCTCTGATTTTCTCCCATACTCCAAAGACATACTGATAGAGAGATTAGATGGTGAGCCCCAAAGGGGACAGAGATGACGGATGACAAAAAATAAATAAAACAAGTGAGTTGAATGGATCTGGTAGGTAAGTAATGGTAGTGGACTTACTGCCACCAGCATGATCACCAAAATTGTTTTTTTTGCAGCAATTTAAGAGACTCTTTAGTCCTGACCACCCAAGACGCAATCACATTTCTGGCCATATTTTGGGTAAACCCTGCCCATCTTTGGTCTACGATACCATATATTTGCTAGAATTGTTTCTGATGAATTAGGACAGTCCAATCATATTTGCTATGAATCTATTGGATGGTCGCAACGGTAGACATCAGTATTAAAAATGGCAGATAAATAGAGTGTTAAATAGATTGAGAAAGTAAACAGTTAAATACATAAAGCATATGATTCCAAAGAGTAGCCCTAAAGTAATGGAGACATGAATTTGTATTAACAGCCTGTTCACCCACCAAGCACACCCTACAAATGTTTCGCCGATTGCTTCCTCATGGGGTCTCAAAGCAATTGATTTATATATTTGGTGAATCACAATGCATGTAGTGCAAGTCCTACCCTCAAACCTGAATCAGCATGGATATAAAAATGGAGCATCTAATGCATGTGATAGGTATATCAGCGCTGCTGGAGATAAATGATAAAAGCCAATACTCTGCATATAGATATATCAGCGCTGCTGGAGATAGATGATAAAAGCCAATACTCTGCATATAGATATATCTGCGCTGCTGGAGATAGCTGATAAAAGCCAATACTCTGAATATAGGTATATCTGCGCTGCTGGAGATACACTCCCTGACAGAAGTTATGTCGCTTATCCATGTTATGTAAATAAAAGCTTATAACCTGACATTAAATTCATCCATTGGTTGTATAAATTACTCTTTTGAAAGCTGAAACCCTCCGAAATGTGGTTTAGGTTAAGAAAATAAATCGGCATCAATGCTGAAATATTAATCATTTAATGAACACAGAACGGTCAGATTTTGGCAAGACAATCGTTTTGTCGCCCACAGAAAGTGATGTGATTTTCAAACAAAAAATTAACTTAAATAAAAATGTATGTTGCATAACATTGGTGAATGAAGTTGTGGTGCTGTGAGTCATATTTAATATTTTGTGTGACTTCCATGAGCTTGAAGGACTGCATCCATGCATGATTCATATAATTTATTAATGAAGTCATCAGGAATAGCAAAGAATGCAGTCTTACATGCCTCCCAGAGTTCATCTAGATTTTTTGGTTTTGTCTTTCAAGCTTCTTCTTTCATCCTACCCCAAACATGATCAATGATGTTCATGTCTGGTGACAGGGCTGGCTAGTCCTTGAGCACCTTGATCTTTTTAGCCTGGAGGAACTCCATCTCATACATCCAACTAAAGATGGATGTATGATATGGAGCACCATCCTGCTGCAGAATTTGACCCCTTTTATGATTTGGAATATAAAAATTAGTTACCGTATATACTCGTGTATAAGCCGACTTTTTCAGCCCAAAAATTGGGCTGAAAAGTCCCCCTTCGGCTTATACGCGAGTCATATACTGTGTGGTGTGGTGGGGGCAGTGTCCGGGCACAGGAGGAGGCGGGGGGAGTCTGCAGAATGAGCGGCACGTCACGTGGTGCCGCTCATTAATTATGCATGGGGAGCAGCGCATAGTACATTGCTGCTCCCCTGCACAATATAGCCTCCCCCGCTGCCTCCCCGCCCCATGTATACAGAGGCCCCCCCAGCAGGGGTAATCTCACCCCCTCGGCTCGGTCTGCAGGCACCCGGGTCCCCCAGCTGCTCCGTCTGCGTGCGCGGCTTCTAATACCGGCGTCTCCCCGTCTTCCTGTTTAATGCGATCATGTGACCCTGGGTCACATGATCCATTAAACAGAAGTGCGGGAAAGAGGCCGTATTAGAAGCCGCGCAGCGACGGGCAGCTGGAGGACCCGGGTGCCTGCAGACCGAGGGGGTGAGATTACCCCTGCTGGGGCTGTATTAACCCTGTGGGGGCCTGAATTACCCCTGTGGGGGCCTGAATTACCCCTGCTGGGGCTGTATTACCCCTGTGGGGGGCCTGAATTACCCCTGTGGGGCCTGAATTACCCCTGCTGGGCTGTATTAACCCCTGTGGGGGGCCTGAATTACCCCTGCTGGGGCTGTATTACCGTGGGGGGCCTGAATTACCCCTGCTGGGGCTGTATTACCCCTGTGGGGGGCCTGAATTACCTGTGGGGCTGTATTACCCCTGTGGGGGGCCTGAATTACCCCTGTGGGGGGCCTGAATTACCCCTGCTGGGGCTGTATTACCCCTGTGGGGGCCTGAATTACCCCTGCTGGGGCTGTATTACCCCTGTGGGGGGCCTGAATTACCCCTGCTGGGGCTGTATTACCCCTGTGGGGGCCTGAATTACCCCTGCTGGGTGGCTGTATTAACCCTGTGGGGGGCCTGAATTACCCCTGCGGGGCTGTATTAACCCTGTGGGGGGCCTGAATTACCCCTGTGGGGGGGGCCTGCATTACCCCTGTGGGGGGGCGCATTACCTTGGGGTTTGTATTACCCTGTGGGGGGGGGGCCTGCATTACCCTGTGGGGTGGCCTGCATTACCCTGTGGGGGGTTTGTAATACCCCTGTGGTGGCCTGCATTACCCTGTGGTGGGCCTGCATTACCCCTGCGGGACCATGCTTACCCTGCGGGGGGGCCTGTATTTACCTACGGGTGGCCTGTTAATACCCTGCGGTAGCCTGTATTACCCCTGCGAGGGGCCTGTATTACCCTGCGGGGGGCCTGTATTACCCCTGCGGGGGGGCTGTATTACCCCTGCTTGGGGGCCTGTATTACCCTGCTGGCGGCAACTGTATACTAGTTATGGCTGTATATACAGGGATGGTGGGCTCTTACAGTGATAGGGCTTTATAACAGGACGGTGGTCTGCTGCATTGGTAGTTTACTGTTCATTTAAAATAAAATGTTCAACATTTTATTCGTATCTATTTTCATTTTTAAACTTTTTCAGTACGGTAGCTGCTGCATTGTCCACCCTAGGCTTATACGCAGTCAATAGGTTTTCCCTGTTTTTGGGGGCAAATGTAGGGGTCGGCTTATACAGTGAGCTTGTACGAGTATATACGGTAATACTTCTTAATATTTAGGCTACTGATATTCCTCATCTTGTAAATGTTACAACACCCCATACTGATTAACCCAGACATGATCCTTCCACACCAAATGTAACTGTTTTCTGGTGTATTTGATCATACGGGCTCCAGTAGGTCTCCTGCAATATTTGCGGCAGCTGTGGTGTATTATATGAGATTGTGGCCACCTTCTGCCACTTTTCCAGTGTCCATGTTAGCAGGCTGTGGACCTGCAATGCCCATGTTTTTATTGCCTTTTGTTTAGTGGGCTTCTGGACTGATTCAACCATAGAGGCCATTTTGAGACAGAATCCTACAAACTGTTCTAGTTGATACAGGGACTTGAGGTAACCAGGCCTGTTGGAGCTCTGCTGCAGTGGAAGAGGGGCCTGCTTTGGATTTTCTAACCAACAAACGTTGCTCCTGAGCAGTTGTCTTGCGGGGTCTGCTGGACCTGGGCTTGTCAAACACATCTCCAGTCTCTTCAAATCTTATTTTAATTATTTGTACTTGACGCTGAGACACATTAAAGGTGCCAGCCACCTCTGCAGTGGATCTGGTCTTCAGCCTCTTGATAATTGCAGGGTGGATATTTGACATGTTGTCAGAGCTCAAGTTGCAGTTCAAGTGAAGGTCTGGGGTGCTGGGTTGCTTTTTAGACACACCCACTAATTAACCGATCATTTACAGAGCACAGGTGAGGATGTAAACTAGGATTGGGTGCATTATTTGACCAGGTGACAAAACTTTTGTCTTGCCAAAATCTGACCATTTTGTGTTCATTAAATGATCAATATTTCAGCATTGCATTAAGGCCAATTTATTTTCTTAACCTAAACCACATTTCGGAGGGTTTTAGCTTTCAAAAAAGTAATTTATACAACCAATGGATGAATTTAACATCAGGTTATAAGCTTTTATTTACATAACATGGATAAGCGACATAACTTCTGTCAGGGACTGTAGATGAAAAAAGCCAATACTCTGCATATAGATATATCAGCGCTGCTGGAGATATATAATAAAAGCTAATACTCTGCAAATACAGTAGATATATCTGTGCTGCCTTGTGGTTAGGCTTAGCCCCTGTGCCCACGGTGCATTGTTTGATGCAGTTTTTGATGCCGAATTTTAGAATCTGCATGTCTGTCCTGAAGCCAACAAAGTTTATAAGAGTTCAGAAGTGCTGTGCCCATGTTTTTTTTTTTTCTAACTTATAGATTTGATGCAGATTTCTTTTTTCTGCTCCAAAATCTGCACCAAATCTACAAGGATAAAGATCATCATGGGCGCAGCACTTCTCAACTCTCACAGGCTTTGCTGGCTTCAGGATAGACCTACAGATTCTCAAAATCTGCATCCACAAAAGCATCTAACAATGCACTGGACAGCCCCTTTAAATTACAAAACGCTCTTAGTTACTGCTCCAAAACCTCCTTGGATAACTCTATGGACACATAGCCAAGGAATGTTTCCTGAAGCAATTGGTTTGACAACCTATTGTTGCACACCTCCAAACACTCTCGTTGCACACCTCCAAACACTCTCACTGCACAAAGCCTTGTTTTTGACTTTCTTCCAGCCCTTTTGGAATCATTATGAGATCCTTTACACATATCATATCGCCACGCGTGTGGGCGCCCTTTAGGCACATGCCATTTTTTGTCTTGGGTAAGATTATCGTCTTATCTTCGCCCGCCTTTCTGCGTGTGTGTTATATCCTATAGCACAGGTGCTCGCTCTCTGCAGCTCTACATCTTTCATGCCCTCGGGCATCCTCTGAACTAGTTTTAACACAAGTGTTTAAACTTTGCTTTTACAACCGTACAACCATTTAATACCTCCAGATCAAACACATACTTTAACCCAGTGCTGCTCAGCGGCTACCGTGCCCGTGCCGAGAGTTCTTATCCTCCTATTGTCCTTGACCAACCACATCATTAACACCACCGCGCCACGTCATGTGGTCATAGGAAATGGAAACTACTTCTTAAAAGAAATGTGCACTTCTAAGGCCAGGACAGGCCACTCGTGACCTACATGGGTTAAATATCTCCGACTTACAGTACATACTTATTATACAGGCCAGCATTCCTGTTTTTATCATATGTAGATTTTTACTGATTGCATGCAAACCTGCAGGTGTGTCTGCACGGGGCGCGGTCGCGTCAGCAGAACATTGCTACATTTCTGTGTGTGTGTGCTCCGATACATGGAACAGGTAAATAGACCCGAGCAGGATATCCATTGGACAGAGTCACGGCAGGTTCTGCAGAGCTGGACACCGGAGCGCCACAGGTAAGACAAAAGTTCTCTTTTCCCCCTATTGAGATGGGCAGCTTAAAGGGGGTCACCGATTTGAGAGAATCTGGCTACAATGTGGCAAACTTAAGGGGTAAGCTTTCTTCTTATGGAGAGTAACACTTTCTAATTCTACGTCGATGAGTGTAGATAATTGGTCGTCATGCCAAAATTTGGCCCAATTAGTTCACTTGTCCATATGAACTTTCCATCTTAACGTAATAAAGGATCATTTGTATCACTTGTGCAGATGAAGGGGACGTATTGGTGTCTATTATTTAGAACAAAAAAAGTTCTGTCTCCCTAAAATATGGAAGTCTGGACGGACCCGCTAATATTGGGGTCTCCTTGACTGTATTTATATAATGGATGCAATGGATCACTTATTCTATATGACTAATTGGTGCACCAAAATAATTGTAATTTTGACATATGTTCTAACACCAAAAATGCAAATAGAGTCTGTGGAGCCTCGGTTAGGAGTCTCAAACACAGGACTAGCCAGATATCCCTCCAGGGAAGGACCTAGCCATGGGGTGGCTCCTTGCGGAGACCATCATAACCACCATGTTAAGTGGCCCTTTTAGTCAATATCCAGCTCTTTTACAAGATTAGAGATATGACAAGGGAATACCAAGGCCAGGCATCCATCCACAGACAGCTGTTTCAGGGTGTTTCCCCTCATCAGTGTGGAGTAGGATTCTGGCTAGGTGGGAGCAATGGCTAGCAGTGTTTTCTTGGACTGGTCTCCCTGAGATCAGTGAATGCTTTGCTAATGCCAAAAAGACATAACCCATCTATTTGTAGGATCCAAAATTTGGTAACCCTACATTTTCTCATAAACCTACTAAGCATAGAGCTCCTGCATCCATCAACTAATTTAATATAAAGTAAGTCTCATGGGAAATGGCAATGAAAAAACAAAGCAAAATGGATGAAAATAGATTGCAATTGATGACATTCAGGGTTGTTTTAAGGGTAATCTGTCAGCAAGCTTTTGCTATGTAATCTGAGGGATTAAAACCTATAATGCAATGATGTGTCAGATGTCACCTCCTGAGTTTACTTAAACTGATTGTTTTATCACTAGGATCTTATCATTGCTTAACATTGCTTGGACTGACTAGCTGGCTCCTGCCATGTTTTTTTGCTGTCTTTCTCATTGTATATAGGGAGTCTGGTGTGGGTGAAGGCAGTCTTTTAAGCTTTGCTGCATGGCTAAAAGGAAAAACTTTGATTGTGTAAACTAAGTGATACATTGTTGGATTCGGGGTCTCTTTGCCTACATCACGCTGCTCTCAGAAGTAAAAAAAAAAAACAGATTCCCTCTAACATCTTTGTTGGCCAACTACAAATTGTTTCCCTTATTTTTCCAGCCAGGTTTACCAGGGGCTGACTGGCACATTTCGGCCTGGGGAACAGTGGCCCATGAGCAGTGAGCTTTAGGGGCAGATCGGTCTCCCAGACCAATATGGCAGATGGCCGAGCAGCCCCAAAACTGCTGCCTGACCACTGGCCTGGGGGGGCCATCCAGCCCCTGAGGTTTACCTTTAAAGGTGACCCTACATTAGTTCTTACAAAAAGTTGAGTAACTTTGTAAAGATTTTACATTAGACATCACCTAGAGTTCCCCAAACTCACATGTCCTAGAACACAAAGTACTCCTAACGTAGACTGTAGCTCTCTAGAACGCAGTGTTTCCCAACTCCAGTCCAACATGTTTTAAGGATTTCCTTAGCATTTGACACCTCTGCAGAAGATTAAATTACCAACTGTCAAATGCTAAGGAAATCCTGAAAACCTTTATTGTTGGTGGGCCTTGAGGACCTTGAGTATTTTGTGTTCTAGGCATGCAGTCTTAACTGTTCTTCACATTATGCAATAATCAGCAATAGTACAAACTGACCAAAACCAACAAGTTTTTCGAGAACCTCAACTGTTTTTAATAGTAATGAGCAGAATGCTTTACATAAACGAAGTGTTAATAATAGATTTCTATCAATTAGCAAAATGCAAAGTGAATGAACAAAGGAGAAATCTAAATCTTATACATAGTTGGTGACCGCCCTTTGCCTCCATCACTTCTTCTCGGTACACTTCCACATAGTGTTTGGAGGAACTCGGCAGGGAGGTTGTTCCAAACATCTCGGAGGACTGACCCCAGATCTTCTGTGTATGAGGCTTGTACACAGATAACTGGAGGATTTTGAGATCTGGGCTCTGTCGGCCATATCTTCACTTCCACGACTTCTTTGTGCTGAAGATAGTTCTCAATGACATTTATCGTATGTTTGAGGTTGTTATCCTGCTGCAGAATACATTTGGAGCCAATCAAACGCCTCCCTGATTGTATTACATAATGGATACCGATCTCTCTGTATTTCTCAGCATTGAGGACACCATTAATCCTCACCAAATCCCCAACTCTATTTGCTGAAATTTATCCCCAAACATGCAAGGGCCTTCCACCATGCTTCACTGCTGCCTGCAGACACTCATTATTGCCCTTCCTCTCTTTGGCGAACAATTCGCCTTTTCTTACAGCCAAATACAACCCCAATTCAAAAGAATTGAGACACTGTGTAGAATATAAAGAAAACAAGAATGCAAAGTTTTGGGAATCTCTGGTGTCACACTGGCAAATTTTCAGTCCGTTACTATTTGTTTTACAACGGATAGACACGGATCTGTTATGACCTCCCATGTTATCCTATGGGCTCGGATTGGTCCTAAAATGGCCTCTGTGTGTCTGTTTTTTTTCACCGGTCCGTTTGTGTCCGTTTTTTTCATGCACCCAGAATCAGAGACTGTTACGATTTTGGGCTGCCATAAAAAAAAAATTGGACACAAACGGACAGGCACGGATCAGTATCTGTCCGTATGAAATAACATGGAGCTCTATGGCACCTGTTTGCACAATCTCTATGGCACCTGTTTGCACAATCCATGCCTGTCCATGTGGTTCTTAAAATTCAAGGATCCATACGGACTTGCACATTTGCCAATGTGAAATCAGCCTTAGCGTCAGGGGCGGACATACTGTTGGTGCAACCTGGGTGGCTGACCAGGGGCCAAAAACATAAGGGGGCCCATTTCTACCTCCAAAGCTCATGCAATTTTGCATTGTTAGGCTATGTGCGCACTTGCCGGGTTTTGGGCGGTTTACCTGTGTAAACCGCCGGTTTGTTTACATTAGTTTTATGTAAATTTATGTTAATCCAAACCGGCGTTTGGATTAACATTAAAACCAATGTAAACCGACCAAGGCTGTGCACACACCGGCGGTTACACAGCCTCATCCGTTGCTAACCCGCAGGTTTCCCAGCGGGTTAGCAAAGAATGAGCATGTTCTATAAAACGCCGGTTCTTCAGCGGCTGCAAGCAGAATCATGTGCTGCTTCCAGCCGCTGCAGAATCGCCGCCGAGAACCCGCTGGGCAACCGCCGGCTCCCGCCTGTCAGCCGCCCAGCTCCCGCCGCACATACCCGCCAAAAAGCCGGTGGACGGCGCCGGAGCTTCCTGGCGGGTTCCGCCCAGCCGCCGCCGACCAACCCGCCGGTAAGTGTGCACTTACCCTTAAGGTTAGGGTCACATTTGGGACCTTGCCTCGTTTTTTTCCCCTTGCCATTTTAGGGCATTTTTATCATTTTTAGCGCTAGCGTTAACGCATGGTACATATATGAAAAAAACGCTGGCTTTTAGCGCATGCATGGTGCTAATCTGACCCTAGCCTAAGAGCTCTTGGGCTGCAAAGGGCCCATATATTCATCTTGCACTGGGGCCCTTTTCTGTCTGTGTCCGCCAGTGCTTAGAGCCATATTTTATTCACAACAGAGCATACAACACATAGGCTAAGGTCACATTTGGGACCTTGCATCCTTTTGTATGATGCGTGAAAGGATGCTGTTTTTTCACATGCTATTTCTTTGGCATTTTTTCCATTTCTAGCGCTAGCGCTGACACATGCGTTCGCCATAGACTCCCATGTTAAAAAAACGCATGCGTTTTTGCAAACGCCCCCCAAAACTCTGCTGACCGCTTTTTTGGTGCTTTTGCAGAAACACCTAGCGTCAAACGCATTGCACCTTGACAATGTGTTTTTTGCATGGGAGCCTATGGAAGCATTAACGCATGCGTTTTTTCACATTTCAACATGAGAAAAACGCTAGCTTTTAGCGCTTCCATGACGCTAATGTGACCCTAGCCATATCAGAAATTGAACATTAAACATTTTTCCATTTTATTTGAAAAAATTTGCTTATTTACAATTTAATTACATGAAGACATCTCAAAAATGTTAGGACTGGATTAACAAGACTGGATAAGTAAATGATGTTAATGACAAGCAGCTAGGGGTCAATTTCCAACTACGAGGCATCACTGTATGTAGAAAGAGCATGTAATATTGTGAACATTTCACAAACACGTTCATCATTGCAAAAACTCTGAATATCCATCATCTACAATACATAGAATCATCAAAAGATTCAGAGATTCTGGAGAAATCCATGAGTGCAATCAGGGGCGGACTGGCCCAGGTGGCAGGGGGGCAAGTGCCCCCTAGGCTGGTGGTATAGCCCTCATCTAGGGCCGCCCCCCCACAGAAATGGGCCGTCCGGCGGCGCTTTTCGGCTGGCGCTGTGAAAGTACAGCAGACGCGGTACTATAGCAGCATCCAAAAAAAGTCTGACAGCTCTCCACACTGGGCCACCAAAAAAGTCTGACAGCACCCCACCCATCGGGCCACCAAAAAAGTCTGACAGCATCCCCCCCCCCCGGACCACTCAAAACGTCTGACAGCACCCCACCCATCGGGCCACCATAAAAGTCTGACAGAACCCCCCCCCCCAACCCCTGGGGCCGCCAAAAAAGTCTGCCAGCACCCCCCACCCCCACCCCTCCCCCCGGACCTCACCTAAGGGCTGGCAGAACAAAACTGCCACCCGGAGTTAGTGTCGCCAGCCAGCCCCTGGGTGCAATGGACAAAGCTGATGGTCAATATCGGATGCTTGTCATCTATGGACCTCAGGCATATGCATGGGCCCTGGAATACTTCCAGGAATCATTGTGTGTGTGAACAGTTTGCTGTGCAATCCTCAAGTGCAAGGGAAAGCTCTACCATGTGAAGAAAAAGCTTATAGGAACACGATCTACAACACAAAGGAAAACTGTTTTGTGGTCATATGGATCAAAATGTGAAATTCTTCATAGAAACCATGGATGATACGTCTTGCGGACTCAAGAGCAGGACCATCCAGCTGGTTATCAGTGCACAGTTCCTCCATCTCTGATGGTATGGGTTGTATTAGTACCTCGTACATGGACAACTTACACATCTTGTAATGTACGATCACTGCTGAGCATAATATAGAAGTTCTAGAACAACATACGCTCCATGCAGACAATGTCTATTTCAGGAAAGGCCTCGCCTATTTCAGCAAGACAATGATAAACCACATACTGCCTCTGTCACAACAGCGTGGCTTCACTGGCCTCCTACAGTCCAGACGTTTCACCAATGGAAAATAAATGGAACATTATGAAATGAAAAATCCGGCTTTCTGTTGCCGCAAGTGCCAGATTTGCAAAAATGCACTTTCCACAAATGACCGCAAGTCCCATAGGGAGTGAATTGGGCTGAACACAGGCTTGCTGCAAGTGAGCCGTTACGCAGCAGATGCGGCAAAAACTGCTGATGTGAAAGGAGCCTTAGGGTCCTTTCACATCAGCGGTATTTTAAAATCGCGGCAGATGCGGTGAAAAAAACGCATCTGCCGCGATTACCGCATAACCGCGACACTTGCGGCACACTTGCGGCAAGCCCCATGCAATGTCTATGGGGCTTGCGGTAAGGGTGCGGCAGGTGCGGCAAGTGCGGTTTCGGCACTTGCGGCAGGTGCGGCCGCGAAAAAAACCGCTGCTTGCAGAGCTTGAACAGCAGATCCCAGCACACCCCAGCCTGGTATGTAATTATTGTGTGGGAGAATCCTTACTGATGCAGTATAACTACCTTGTGTGTTGTTGCAGTGCTCAGTCATCTTACCATTATGTTTGACCAGTGATGCGAAACTGTCTTCCAGAACCTCACCTTTGTGGTAGAGTTTGGCTGTTCCTCACCCAGTTTTAAGTCTCCTACCCAGCTGTTTTTGTCTAAGGCTGGCTTCACATTTGCGTTTGTGTCTGCATGCTGATGGCATGCAGACACATACGCAGTGCAAAGCAGGGCCGAAAGATGTGTCCGCAGTGGATAATGTCCGCCTGCGGACACATCACTGTGGAGCCCGGGCACCCAATCAGCGGTGTCCAGGGGCGGAGATCAGCGCCTGAGATCTCCGCCTGCCGGCCGCCGGTAACCTCCGGGACATGTCGGCGGGGAGAACAGCTGATTTGACAGCTGTTTGAATCTCTCGCGCCGACACCGAGAGGAGATGTCGGCGCGGGAAGATTCAAACAGCTGTCAAATCAGCTGTTCTCCCCGCCGACATCGCTAGCAGATTACCAGCGGCCGGGAGGAGGAGGACAGCAGAGGCTCCAGCTGATCTCCCGGTGGCCGTCGGTGAGCTCCTGTGACATCACCGGCGGCCACCGGGAGATTTTTCAATGGGTCCGCAGCGTTCTCCTGCGGTGTCATGCAGAGGACACTGCGGACCCATTGAAGACAATGCTTTTTTTGTGCGCTTGGGGACGCTTGCGGATTTTCCAAGGTCCCCAAACGCACAAAAAAAACCAACATGCTGCGTCCCGAGTGCGGATGCTGGACACCGGAAGGAGCAGATATCGTCCGCATCCGCACCCGAACGCAGCAAACGCAGGCACCATGCGTTCCTATGTTAAACATAGGAACGCAGTGCGCATGCGTTTGACTGCGTATTGGAACGCAGCATACGCTGCCTTCCCATACGCAAATGTGAAGCCAGCCTAAGATAATGACTGTTTCAACCTTCTTATGCAAATGAACATTATCACATGTTTGGTTTAATTAGTTACTCTCACACCTTAATATAATCCTACAAAATCCCTGACTTTGTGCAAGTGTAACTAGAGGAATTGATGCTGCTTTGAAGGGAAAGAGTTGTCACAGCAAATATGAGATTTAGATTTCTCTTTTGTTCATTGATAAAAATAAACTATTAACCCTTCTATTTTTGATAGCATTCTTCATTTGCAGCGTTTTTCCCACATCTGCCTCCCACTTTTGCTCAGTACTGTCAATCAAATTTTGTTATGTACAGTGGGTATGGAAAGTCTTCAGACCCCTTTACATTTTTCACTCTTTGTTTCATTGCAGCCATTTGGTGAATTCAATAAAGTTCATTTTTTCCTCATTAATGTACACTCGCACCCCATCTTCACTGAAAAAAACTGAAATATAGAAATTTTTGCAAATTTATTAAAAAAGAAAAACTGAATTATCCCATGGTCATAAGTATTCAGCCCCTTTGCTCAGTATTGATGATAAGTATTCAGCCCCTTTGCTCAGTATTGATGATAAGTATTCAGCCCCTTTGCTCAGTATTGATGATAAGTATTCAGCCCCTTTGCTCAGTATTGATGATAAGTATTCAGCCCCTTTGCTCAGTATTGATGATAAGTATTCAGCCCCTTTGCTCAGTATTGAGTATTTGCACCTTTTGAGCTCGTACAGCCATGAGTCTTCTTGGGAATGATGCAGTTTTCCCCCCTGGATTTGGGGATCCTCCATTCTTCCTTGCAGATCCTCTCCAGCTCCGTCAGGTTGGATGGTGAACGTTGGTGGAGCCATTTTCAGGTCTATCCAGAGATGCTCAGTTCGGTTTAGGTCCGGGCTCTGGCTGGGCCGGTCAGGAATGGTCACAGAGTTGTTGTGAAGCCGCTCCTTTGTTATTTTAGCTGTGGCTTAGGGTCATTGTCTTGTTGTAAGGTGAAGCTTCGGCCAAGTCTGAGGTCCAGAGCTCTGGAAGAGGTTCTCATCCAGGATATCTCTGTACTTGGTCGCATTCATGTTTCCTTCAATTGCAACCAGTCGTCCTGTCCCTGCAGCTGATAAACACCCCCATAGCATGATGCTGCCACCACCATGTCTCACTGTTGGGATTGTATTGGGCAGGTGATGAGCAGGGCCTGGTTTTCTTCACCGCTTACAATTATCACCAAAATGTTCTACCTTCATCTCATCAGACCAGAGAATCTTATTCCTCATACTCTGGGAGTCCTTCATGCGTTTTTTGCAATCTCTATGCGGCTTTCATATGTCTTGCACTGAGGAGAGGCTTCCGTCAGGCCACTCTGCCATAAAGGCCCGACTGGTGGAGGCTGCAGTGATAGTTGACTTTGTGGAACTTTCTCCCACCTCCCTACAGCATCTCTGGAGCTCAGCCACAGTGATCTTGGGGTTGTTCCTTACCTCTCTCACCAAGGCTCTTCTCCCATAATTGCTCAGATTGGCTGGACGGCCAGGTAGAGGAAGACTTCTGGTGGTCCCAAACTCCTTGCATTTAAGGATTATGGAGGCCACTGTGCTCTTAGGAACCTTGAGTACTGCAGAAATTCTTTTGTAACCTTGGCCAGATCTGTGCCTTGCCACAATTCAGTCTCTGAGCTCCTTGGGCAGTTCCTTTGACCTCATGATTCTCTGACATGCACTGTGAGCTGTGAGGTCTTATATAGACAGGTGTGTGCCTTTCCAAATCAAGTCCTATCAGTTTAATTAAACACAGCTGGACTCCAATGGAGGAGTAGAACCATCTCAAGGAGGATCACAAGGAAATGGACAGCATGTGACTTCAATATGAGTGTCTGAGCAATGGGGCTGAATACTTATGACCATGTGATATTATCAGTTTTTCTTTTTTAATACATTTCCAAAAATTTCTACATTTCTGTTTATTGTCAGTTCAGGATGGGAGCAAAGTGTATATTAATAATTGTGTAAATAAAACCCCAATTTTTGATCTTTTGCCACTTTCCGCGCCTTTCTTTACAAAGCGGGTGGGGTGTCCAGTGGACTGACAGATTTATTCCACTGATTCTATTTTTTGACTGATGAATGAAAGTTTTGGGCACATTTTATGTATTAGACTATGAAACATTTTCCTCCATGTTATTCAAGATTCTTTCTCTTTGTTGTTACGGTATATTGGCACCATAACACTCTGTTCTGTATATTGCATTTTTAATAAACCTCTTGCAAGCTCTGACAGGGCCATCGACGGGCCATGGGTGCGGTTGCAAATTGGCAGGTGGCCTTCGGTCACACCTGAGGTTCTTAACGAGAAGGTATCATGAAAAGCACAACCAGGGCTGAAACGCTGCGAAATTAATCTGCGCTCAGAACATACTTTCCTTTTTTGATCCTTTTGTCATATTGATGACTAATGAGATGAGCTTCTGATTATCTCTAGATTTCCATGGAAACTGTACAGCACAAAGGGAACAAATAAGATCACTTATCAAGGTCTTCAAGAACGGAACAAGATCTTCGTCTTTTCTGCACAGTGATATTTCATATAATATACCCTACAGGGAATCTGTCAGCAGGTTTTTGCTACCTCACCTGAGAGCAGCCTGATGTAGGGAAAGAGACTCTGAATCCAATTAGATTACTGGGTGCAGTAATTGGTTTTCTTGACTAGTCTCCTGTCTTGTATTGGTGCTTTCCTGTTCTGCCCCGGCCTGTTTTTGGACACTTCTTACTATTTTCTACCTTGCTGCCATCTTGGTTTTGACCCGGATCCCTGACTACTCTATTTGATCCTGATTCTGTCCTTTCCTGACCTCTCGGCTTTGACCCTGCTTGGCGTCTTTCCTTAGGCAGCAATCTCTTGGACCTGTTGTAAATCCAGATCAATGTCTAATGATTAAAAGGGTTGCCCCGACTTTTTCTATAATTTACATGTATATCTAGTCTGCAAAATGTTGACAGTTTGTAATATACATCCTGTCAAGATTTTGCAGGGTTTCCTAGATATCACTGATTTGTGGCAGCTAGACAACGTCCAGGGGGCGTGTTTGTGCTGGAGCTGCATGTAAATGAACTGGTCAGTTACTCCCAGACCCTAACACACACACACCTTCCCCTAGTCTACAGTATGACCAGCCACTCCCAAACTGCTACTGTCGAGCCCCAGGCCCTGGGGTACTCGGGTATCAGGCACCAAGGCTTAACGTTGCTGTGTCACGGGGAGTGGTGGCCGCTCCTGATCCCGTATCCTGGGTGACACTTCAAAAAGGGATATATTTACTGGGGAATTCTATATACAGTTCTCGTGACGCCACCTGTAGTTTCTGGTGATGGGTCACCAGCGCCGCCACAGTCCTCCGGAGGTAGCTGGTAATGCATCTAGGATGATTAAGCCCCCTACAGGTAGGGCTGTTCCTCCGGGGCAGCATTCCTGAAATGTGAACAGGTTGATGTTGAAAAACACAGGCAGAAGCAAAGTCACTTTCTCCCGGGTACTTTACTGTTAACTCATAGCAGCATCAGATACAGTTCACAAATCAGCACTTTAGATGTTACAAGGACATGTAGTTTAACAGGTGGCTGCAAGTGGATCCCAGGTGGTATGGTGGAACCCTTGGTGTACCTTTATTAACTAACCCATGTCCGTTCTTCCCCGCTTAGGATTGATCTATACCCAGTAGCTCTGTGTAGGTACTACCGGGAGTCCCCTCCCTCATTGGTGAGGAAGCAGGCAGACCTCTCCGATGGCAGGGTGCTGCGACTGATGAACAAGCCACAGCAGCCGGTTTACGACTGCAAAGCTGAACTCTGGCCAGATCCCAGGGCCCGGCGTTCCCTTTGTGGACTGGAGTATCCCCTGGAGTATGGGCACACCACTCTGAGGATCTCAATTTCTCTCTAGGGCCCGGACTTATCTTGTCGGGCGCCCTCTTTCAGGATCTCCTCAAGGTCCCTTCTTCTTCCCCCCGGTTCAGCTTGAAACCGCTCCGGTTTGACCTTCCGCCTCGTTCCACTAAGCTCAAACTTCCTAAAACCTTTCCTCCTCCTCCATCTCCTCCTGGTCCCTCAGCCAAGAGACCTCAGGTCAAAGACCTCAAGCAAAAGACCTCCTTGATCCCTCTAGAAGTGAATTTATCCCCTTCCAGGTAACCTCCCACCCTAAACTAATGTGGGAGTGCTGGGAATGGGTCCCACCCACCATCCTAGGGTCCACCTGCAGCTGGAGTATTTACACCTCTTTTATCGGTGTAGTACCCCTCTATGACATCTGCATTTGCGGGGCGCCACACTACAGCCTGACTCAGTCTCAAGCATGACTACCCACCCCCTCTGCACATAGTGGGTTACCTCCTCCTCTGGCACAATGTACCGAATCTGCAGCTCTGTGCACCGCTCTGTGAGCTGCAGATTCGGCACATTGGGTCGGGTAGGAGTTGTGTGCAATCCTGTGTGCCCTCAGCTGGTCTTTGCCTGTGAACGCTCTGTGCAGGAGACGATGCTTCTCCTATCTCCCCAGAGAGACTAGGCACAAGCTGCTCCATTAGGCAAAACCTTGGCACCCTTTAAAGAGTTTTGGGTTCTCAGGGTGTAACCAAGATACTCAGGGTAGTGGTTAGTGTGGAGCCTAATCCCAATTTTAATTATAGCAACTAGTCATTTTTGTGACTCATTAACAAAAGTTATGTTGTTATGTCTTGTATTTCTACAACTGAAAAGTGCACTTTTTTCACTCATTGATTTACATTATAGTAGGTTATTCAAATCAGAGTTTCAACTTCTTATGACCGCTTTATACTCCCTTGTAATACATATAGGCTCTCATTACTTAGGACCCTCTTTTCATTTTTTTTTTTCATTTGTATTCTGTGCAAAATTCATCAAAATGTGCACACAGTGTTTAAATTGGTGTAAAGTTAAGGAGGAACTCCGGGGAGATGAAATCTTTTTGTATGGTCCCTGCGCTCCTATACTATAGTGCTGAGCTGCCTACTAAACTTGTATTATGTTTAGAACTCATATAAATCCCTTATTCACTAGTTTCTCGTTAGCCGTCACCCCTCCCTTACGGGACAAAACGTTACGCCTCATTGTGCAGCTCTCCTCCTCCGCCACAGTAAGCTTCAGCGCTTCTGATAACAGATACTTCCTTCTTCAATCACTTAGGCATGACATCATAGAAGGGCCCGCTGTGAGCCAGTCTCTGCAGAGAGGAGGTGTGGTCACTCTCCTGCTCTCTGCACAGAAGCAGATATCTAGATTCCGGCTCAGTGTAGGACCTTCTGTGACGTCACGCCCACGTGATTGAATGAGGAAGCGTCTATTATCGGACGTGCTGAAGCTTACTGCGGAGGGAGGGGAAGAGTTGCACAATCAGTTGTGATGTGTTGTCCCCTGAGTTTCCCCATAATTGTGTTGTATTTCATTATACAAGACGTAAAATGTTTTTCTATAGATGTTCATGCCTAACATACGTCATGTTTCATTGCAGGGCAAGTTGCTGTTTGCATAAGCATAGTATTCTTCAATAATGGAGAAAGTGATCCTAGTCCTATTTTTCCACGGTCTTGTGATCTATATGGCCCAAGCATTCTCTTCAATGCACTCTAATCATTTGGGAGATATCAGGAGGCCTCTACCCGTGGGACAGAGAGTGGATGGATTTCTACCCTTGGACCAGCCAGTCAGGTAACCATTGTAAGCAACTAGCGATGACTGAGCACTACCATGCTTGAGCGCTCGGTACTCGTAACGACCAGTTGGACGCTCGGAGACTTGACTTGTTTACTGAGTATAATGGAAGCTAATGAGGAATTTGAGCATTTTTCTGGAAAATCTTCTGGAAAAATGCTCAGATCCTCCATTGACTTCCATTATAGTCAGTTGAGCTCGTCCAAGCGTCCAACTGCTTGTTATGAATACTGAGCACGCGAGCATGGTAGTGCTCACTCATCACTATGAGCTACTACTCATAAAGTCTTGTCTAGAGTTCTAAGATGATTCATGAAATGCCAGACACAAAGTGAATGGTATCATCATCATAGTTATTCTAGACAGATGACATCATATATTTGCCAAGTCTAGAAATTAAACATCCCCATAGTCACTGTCTCACAATAATACTCTATAACCGGGGTGGGGAACTCCAGGCCTCAAGAGCCGCCAACAGGTCATGTTTTCAGGATTTCCTTAGCATTGCACAGGGGTTGGAATCATCACCAGTGCAGGTGATTATATTATCACCTGTCCAATACTAATGAAATCCTGAAAACATGACTTTTTGACTCTCAAGGCCTGGAGTTCCTCACTCCTGCTCTACAACATTAATGGACTTTATGTTGATTAGGTCAGGTTATAAAATAGGCGTGTGCCCACATTTGGCATCTGAATTGTACTGTACTTTATTTCCATTGCATTTCTTTGGAAATTCCATTGTTCCTGTGATTGAGAGGACGTGGATAGAGCAAAGTTCTGACTTTAAAGTGAACCAGTCACCAAGTTTTTCCCCTATAAACTGTTGCCCCCATCAGGAAGCCCTTATATGTAGCATTCTAGAATACTGTATATAGGTCCCCAATGCGATACAGTATTCCATGACTGCTCTACCTAATGGCATCCACGGCTTCTCTGTCATTATACTCACTTTACCTTTCACCTTGTTGGCCCTTCACCCTCACCAGATATTCAGATCCCGCCACTTGGACTGAAACCCCTGGGCCTCGTACACTGGACTGGGATCTCCAGCTTTGATGAGCCCCGGTAGTGTTATGCACGTGTAAACGGCGCAAGCGGAGACTTCATGACACCGTGACCTTTCATGCGTAGAATCCTTCCGGGTCTCATGAAAGCTGGAAGTCTTGGCCCAATGTGAAAGGCCACGTCAAGGACCAGATGGGTCATGATGAGGGGCCGGAAAGGTGAGCGGTAAAGTGATTCTAAAGCTTATTTTAAAGATATTTCAACATTTTGATGGCTTGTTGACTCCTCGCAGGAGCGAATTACAATATTCAGCATTTTGGTGAATGCAGATTTTTGTAAAATTTGGGTAGGGTTCCTCGAGAATTTATTGGCTCATCTCTACTAAGCACTGAGCCACCGGACTGCACACGGTCTATTACTATCCGGTGGATATCCTGCAACTTTGGGCGATGATTCTGGAGTGTTTGTTTCAGGAAGATAAAGAAAACTGACAAACAGATCCCATCTCCAAGATCCCATCCCAATATGTAGTAGGTGTACTAATAATATTAGACGCCTGTTAAGTGTCCGACTAGTGATGTATTACAAAATCCAGCGTAGTGATCTTATTTGCTTTTTGTAACTGTTGTATAAGTATCATAATAGCAAATCCCTCCAATTAGCAATGTATTATAGTTCTGCTGATTAACTGTCACTTACCTCATGTGCAGGACATTCCAACTTAGGTATCCATGGTTACGACCACAAGAAACTAACTGTTAATAAACAAGTGGTCGTAACCATGGATACCTAAGATGGAATGTCCTGCAGATGAGGTAAGTGACAGCTAATCAGGAGAACTATACTACATTTCTAATTGGGAGGGATTTGCTAATATTAATATTATTATTATACCTACTACATATTGGGAGATGGGAATACCCCTTTAACTGTTAACATTCTATTTCTATCAAAATGTTTTATTATGATGTATTTAGCATTCTGCAATTATTCTATCATTGCTACAATTATAAGGGGTGCAGAGGTTGTGAGTTGCCTACCGGGTTCAGCTTCCCTTGTTCGTAATGTAAATGACCATTGAGGGTATAGATTATTTATTGGAGTCGAGAAGCTTAATGTTTATACCTCTGTATCACTGTAACATGGAGCTTTTAAAGGCTATGAATAGTGTTACCTGCAGTGAACTTCTCAGCACTGCGGTGGGTTTGTCGTCACGAGGAGAACAGTAATAGTCTACTCGTCATAGCTCAGTCTTGTCCTTGTATTACCTTACTTTGAAAAGGGCGGATGTAATGAGTAATAGGTCTCTTGAGTCTCTTTCAGTATAGTGCATAGGGTGATAAACAGTTCACTTTATCACTAGTATGTCCTTGGCGTGCTTTATAGAATCCATTTATCATGATATTCTGCACACAACTTGCTTCAGGATCCTTGGAACACCTAAGGGCACAATCTTTTATCAAACAGCGCCACTCTTGTCCACAGACTGTGTCTGGAATTGCAGTTCAGCATCTTTTGCTTCAGCAGGATTTAGTTTAGGTGTTTCTGGAAGCACACATGGTTTCTCAGACAGGAAGACAGGACCTATCTCTAAACTACGGCACCTGGCCCAACTGGTTCCTGTACAGACTATACTTCCTAGCTGCACAGACCCTTGTGGCACAGCAATAAGCTGTTATAGCTGTGACCGCAAAACTAGGAGACCACAACTCGGGACCTGGCTACCTAAAAGGCCGTAGTCCTTTGTACCTTCTTAGGAACCAGAGGGAGATGCAGAGCACTAAGACCCAGGATAGGAAAGGTGTGCAGAGATTGAAAAGAACCCCAGGTGATGAAACATAGAACACACATACACAGCAGAAGAAATGAAGTTCTTACTGCAAGCAAGGATAGCCTTGTAATACTTTACTATTGGCAGAAGGAAGAAGTAGGAAAGATAGATGAGAGAGTAAAAGAGATTAACCCTAGCTGGTCTCTATCTGGCAGCCATTAATTCTTGGCAGTACAGCTGGAATTCCAAGCAGGATCCACTTTGGATTAGAACCAGCAGTGAAGGCCAGCAAGGGGAAGGTATAAATAGCTGCAATCACAATGTGATAGGGCAGACTAAATGAATGAGTGAAAACACCTGGCGACCAAAAAAGAATGAAACCAAGGTAAAAGATAATCAATGTGCTGTTTTACGCAGGGTCAGGGGCTGCTCAACTCTTCACCGATAGATGATATTGGGGGAGAGAAGGATCTGGTCTGTTGAATTTCACCAGCTGATCCTTTTGCTGTCCTTCAAAGGAAACAGGTGACAATCATTCTCATCCCCAGTAAGGTCAGATGGAGGGAGGACAAAAGGATCCAGAGGAGTCTTGGCAGTGGCTTTCTGATAGCGGACACAGGAGCGCTCGGCCAAGGTGTGGACGTGGGGACAGATAGCTTTGACCCAATCGATCACTTGGTTGACACCTATCTAGTGTGTATGGTCAGTTTTACTTTGGGAGTACACACTTGAAGACTGATTGGGTGGCAGTGTCACCGTGAGCCCACTCTCTATTCCACACTCCTATATGCACCAAATAACTTGTTTTTAATCTACTTTAAACCACACACGTTACAGTACAAACTAAAGTGAATTGACAATGCCAACCATGGTGGTCAATGATAGTGCTAATAACAGTACATCCTTTTGCATTGCAAGACCAGTGTGCCCCATCCCAGTCATGGCCGCCACACAATGTTCCTTCTTGGCTCTGTTAGTGGAGGCTCTGAGGCTTTGTCTCTTGGAGAATTATGGGTGGCATCCTCAAGGGGGCTTTGTTATTGCTTTTGTTTCATCACTGTAACTCACAATGGAAAACTGACCATACACACTATAGAAAAGTTAGCTTAACCAAGTACAGGGTGGCCATTCATTTCTAGCGGTTTCTCCCTCTTCTGCTTCTGGATCCCAACATGCCTTGTCCACAGAAAGCTAAAATGCTCTAAGATGGGGCATGCAAAATCCTTCATGTTGCCAAGTGCAAAAAGTAAGTGGGTGAAGCAAATATCTATAAAGGCTAAGGTTCAGCTAACAGCTTTGTAGCAAGTATGGCCAATGTGGGCTATGAGGTACAAGGACTGAGTAGCTATTAAGAATAGAGAAGGTATTTATAATATATGTCCTTGGCAGAGAGAAGAAAGAAGAATCCTAATCTAAACCAAGCACTCATTAGAAGGAATAATGACTTCTAAAAGGTAAAAAGGCCATTTTATAGATAAACAGAGGAAAGCTGAGATCTATATATAAATACTAATATACTGTATATTTTTAGGACTCCACAGACATCCCAGGGGAGCCACAAGGCCATCAAAGAAAGTGTACATCCCTAGTACAAGAATAAATCGTTAGTGTGATAATAATCGAGGAATATCTGAATTTTGGTTTTAATATTTTTATAAGTATTTATTAAAATAATTTTTTATTTAATTTCTATAGGATTTTTTATAATTTACATGAAATTATAATGTTTAAATAAACATCCGGAATAACGCTTAATTAATATAGTCTTGGTATGGTTAATCGATAGCTATTGTTAGGGTTTGTTAGTGCTGGGCCCATATCAAATATACTATTAAGACAATTTCAGGAAGGATGCTGCACGGAAGTCCCCCCAAGGCTTACTAGCAGCTACAACATTCATTAGAATCGACTGAACCTAATCCAATTGGAAAGGTAGAGTCTCCCTTTAAATTGACTAGCTCCAGTGTATGTACAATAATCTAGGTACAAGGAGGTATTCTCCCAATCAATAGGGGTCAAAACTCTAGAACTGCACTGATCCAGAGAATGAGTGGCCTGAGCCTTGCTCACTGTATATCCCCGGTGATTTTGGTAACCAGGCTGTTGAGGCAACGACAACAGGCTCCATTCACATCAATGGAACGTTGCCCAAAATTCTACTGTACAGAGAAGAAACACTGTGGCCCCTTACTTTTCATGATCCGTGTAGAGGTCAAACCCCCCAATGAACATATTTTGCTATCTCCCAGTTCTTGGTCTGAATGAGCAGTTGTACAACAGCATAGATGAGGTTGGAAATCCATGTGGAACAATGGAGGCTGGGGTGGCAGAGCGGGAGCAGGAGTCAAGAGGAATCACAGGTTCTGATGAAGCAGAGTTGACAAAATGGCAACACGCATGACAGGGTTGTATTTGTTACAAAGCCCAATGAAAAGCTGGAAACAGAAAAGCAGAGTTTACTCAACGAACTGGCAAAGTTGAGTTTGCTGCAGAGTCCAATCTGGAAGAGCTGTATAATAGAGCTAAGTCTGTCACAGAGTCCAGTTTAGGAGAACTGGCCAGCAATGGAGCAGTCTTGGGTTCGTCACTGGGTCCAAGAGTCGAAGCCGTTCATCGCCCCACCTGATTCTGCCTATAAGGTCTGGGTCCGTGATATCAGAGGTGTGCAGGGGTTGCCAACAATGGATAGAAAGACACATTGCCAGGAGGAGGTCATGGCACCTGGTTGGAAGTAATTCCTTTAAACCGTAAGGTTGTGAGTCGGCAAGAGGGTGAAAAGGGCGGGTTAGACATGGCGTCATGGCGGCACACTGACTTCCAAAGAAAACTTGATGTAACTTAACATAATCCATCATTTCTACTATGAAAACATGGCTGTTGATACAAAGTTCATGGGTTGTTTCTACACGTGTGATTTGTTCTTGCACAAGTTTGTACATAGATAGTTGTACACAAATGTGTTTATTAGATAACTTGGTATGTGTATCAAGGAGATATTGTCTGGAAGCTTTGCCAAGTCATATATTACACATTCACAGCTCCCAGTCCTGTGCCCCTTGGTACACAGAGGTGATGTTTTCGTAGTGATAGAGAGTTCACTTTCAGGGCTGTGTCAGGACAAAGTTTACTCACTTGTTCCCAGTAACTGAATGCAAACAAATAGGAGAAAAATCGCCAAGTCCACATTAACCGTTTGCTTCCCTTTCGGTGCACCAAGTATATCTTTCCCTTATGGAAGAATGGCTACCGGTACTTTCTTGTGTAAATCGAAATCACTGCACTTATTGAGGTCTATGAACGCAGCGCTTCCTTGGCTTCACTTCGGTTTCCTCAAAGTACAAGGTGTTGACTTTATGTAGACATTGATGACATATTGCTAGGATAGGCCGACCGGACGGGGTTTAAATATTGCGACTCCGGTCGATTAGTGAAGTTGTAGCCACAGCAGTGTCCCACAATTTCCACGTGATCAACTATAAAAGGGGTTGTACACTTTAGACACCATATTTTCATATACCCAATTCTGAGTTATTATACGGGAGTGTTCAGGATCCTCATCTCTTGGATAGAGTGGAAAGAGTCCATTGACTGTTGTCACAAGTAATCCGTCATTAGCAGCAGAGGAACCACGACAGATTACAGGAAGGGAGGCAGGCCCTTGACTCTGTACAAGTAGTGGGGTCCGATCTTTGTCTCTCTACAGGTAGTGTGGTCAGATCTTTGTCTATCTACAGTCAGTGTGGTCAGATCTGTCTCTCTACAGGTAGTGGGGTCTGATGTTTGTCTCTCTACGGGCAATGTGGTCAGATCATTGTCTCTCTACAGGTAGTTGGGTCGAATCTCTGTCTCTCTACAGGTAGTGTGGTCAGATCTCTGTCTCTCTACAGGTAGTGTGGTCAGATCTCTGTCTCTCTACAGGTAGTGGGGTCAGATCTTTGTCTCTCTACAGGTAATGGGATTGGATCTTTGTCTCTCACTTTCTGCTCTGCATATTACTGCATACAGGCATAACAGAGATGTGGGCTTTCAGTTCAGGGCTGGCAAGTGATTGAACATTGGCAAACTCAATGCATGATGGGAAGTGAGTTGAAGGAAATTCAAATACCTATGTACAAATGCTTTTAGAAATTGAAGTACTTATAGTGCTGGCAGAATGCTGACAAAGAAGAAGCATCAAATGTCTCGATACAGTGACCCACAAGAGAGTTCAAACCCTTCTATTTTATAAGGTTTACTTATTGACAAATGCAGTCAAGAGTCAAAAGTTCACCCCCTTGCATGACATATATTAACTTGTAGTTATTTTATTTTTGTGCCCATTAGCTGTCATTACGTTCCAGAGTTAGTTCCTAATTTACAGCTCAGCAATTTCACAGATACAATCATTTTCAATTTTGCAGTGAATATAGAGGAAACCAGTTCATGGTTCAGGAAAGGAAATTTTGTATAAAATCTTTATAATGTTCTTTTACTACTTTGGCTTCGTGTTATCTCCTTAAAGTCGAGCCTGTAAACATATTTTTCCAATCAGTTTTTGGAGTGTATATTTATAGGGGTCGGAGCTTTGTTTTTTCTGATACAGAGCTCTGAATTTCCCATATAAATTGTAGATGTAAATGATAAAATTCCAGCTGTTGGTGGCTGTTTCCAATGACATTTGTATTCTTTAATTGTAAAAATTTATCCCTTCATATTTTGCAGTCTATATAATGGGGTGTGATGTCTTCCCTTCCCTTCATCATTTTATCTCTACTTATATCCGCAGGTATTACTTTACAGTGAACAAAAGTCAAAGTGTGTTAACGATAAGAGTGACGCCCTGTGAATCGCCCATCCTGTGGACACTGTCCGTCCTCTCCACTCAGGGTATGATGTGACATCTAATGATGATTTCCTACAAATAGAACACTGATATTTCATGTATACTTAATATGAAGCAGTGTATTTAAAGGGAACCTGTCACCTGGATCTACCCCCCTGACCTATCACTAGCTGTCCCTACACTTTCCTAGCTGCTCCCTAACCATCCCTCTCTGCATTTAAATCCGTCCAATAAAGATTAAGAAAAATGACTTATAACTTACAGGAGGTCACTCCGTCAGGAGACTGGAAAGGCGGCTCCATTGTCCCCTCCTCGCTGCGTCACTGCGCGTTCCGCTGGGCGTCATTATTCTTTCTTGATCTCCGCCTGCATTTGGAATCTCCCGCCCTCTTCTCCTATGATGCACTGGCCGGTACGTCACATCCGGCCCCGTGCATTATAGGCCTAATCACGTGATCGTCACATTGGAGGCGGTATAAACACCAAAGAGGACATGACAGGTTCCCTTTAATATATGTGACTTCAATATGCGCATTGTGCATGCGCGGAGCCAGGCCGATCACGTGATCAAGCCCATAATGCACCAGGCCGATCACGATTTTGGGGAGAATGGAGCCTGGAGCCACCTAGATCCAGGTGACAGGTTCCCTTTAAGGACATCTGTCTTCTATCCCTACATTATGAATGTCACAGTTCAAGAGGAAAATATATTCTAAGCATAATTCTGCAAATCTCTGAATGAATAAATTAAAGGGTATCTGTCATTACGGTAGGTTTTCACCACTTAATCTGAGAGAGACATAATGTAGGGCCAGAAATCCTGATTCAAGCGATGTGTCACTTACAATGCTACTAAGTGTAGTTTGGGTAAAACCACAGTTTAATCAGCTGTAGAGTATCATTAGAGGACTACTTAGCCTGCTTCAGGTAGTCCAGCACATGCATGAATGGCTAAATCTGAATCAGAGAAAACAGTAATTTTATCAAAATGAAAGCAAGCAGCTCAGTAAGTGACACATCGCTGGAATCAGGGTCTCTATCTCTACATTATGTTACTCAGACAGGATGACAAAAAGCGGGTGACAGATTCTTTTTGAGGGTGTCATTTAGGGTTATAAAAAAAGCTCTTCCTTTTCCTTTGGTCCTCTCCTGTCCATTGGGTGTTTCTAGCAGTTCAACTCATTCACTTGAGGGAGGCTGAGCTGACTATGGACAAGGTTGTTGTTCTTACTGGACGAAAAGATGTCACCTCTGGTGCTAAATCATTGGGCACCGCCTATACTTCTTCACTATTTATATCAGCAAGAAAATACACATTAACTCATTCACCAGGCAGGTGTAGTGTCTTGGCCCCTCAAAATTTATACTGTCCCCTATCCCAATAATAGGGGATTATTTGACAACTGGGGTGTCCAACTGCTGAGATTGCCAGAGAAGGAAGCTCAGCCAGAGCGAGCAGAGATCGGCGCTCCCCTATTTCCAGCAGTCCCATTGACAATGAGTGGAGCGGAGGCTGAGCATGTGTAGCTACTCTCCCTTCTAGACAGGGAGCTGCAGAACCTCATTTGTCATGTTCTAATGATGGCTTAGGATTCCATCAGTTGCATCCCCATAGATCAGTATCCCTTATCCCATGGGTAATATAGGAACAAGTTCGTCATCAAGTTTCCAGCAAAAACATCATTCATGTGAGTGACAATCTTGCCCCTATATTGTCTTTTGGGGACACTACCCCATGGTACCAGCAACATGGTCCTAGGAAGGAAGTGCCCACCTAAATACTCTAAGAAGTTATCCAATGGCTAAGGGATAACTTGAAGTTTTTGGAAAACACCTTATAACCCCTACACGTCCCAGAATCACCTAAGACACAGGCATTATACGCTATCTTAGACTACTAGGGAAGCAAATATTAAAGGCTCCCATACATATGTGGTGACCAGCCAAATGTTCATAGAAAATGTATCTGACCCAGCCACTTATCTCCCAAAGAACAAAAGTAATTGAGATTGGACAGGCTGGGTTCTTCTGACCCTGAAGGTCCCTTTACACGCCGCTACAGAAGGTTGGAAACAACCGGGTTTCGGAGACAAATGTATCTTGCACCGTCAAATCAACCCTCTGTAGCGGCGTGTAAACTAGGTTGTAGCCACCCGTCACTGTCGGCACCTGTTTCAGAGCAGTGCTCTAAAACAGGTTGGTTTCAACCCGATGGTAGCGGCATCTAAATAAGGTACGGTAAGGTTGTTTTGCCACCTAGTTAACTCCCTGGGGCGTGACACAGCCTCCGGGATACCGCGCCCCATCAGCGATCATTGGTGGAAGCTCCTGCGTTACGATTGGTTGTCGCTGCATAGGGCGGCATATTTAAGGAGCTGACCAGTCACACTATACAATTGCAATAGCATCATGTATTAGTCAGCCTTCCTGCGCTGGCTGGCCAATCATGATACTATTGCATTGTCCAATCATCGTACGAGCGTCTCGTAAGCCACAATTCTGGCACGCCTATGTGTTGTCCCTGCTGCACCAGGTCCTCCCATATTACCTTCTGTAGAGCACCTTGTAGCGGCGTGTAAAGGCGGTATCGGGTACTGTTTGCAACCGTTGGTGCGTGCTCGTGCACGTGAGACACCCGGTTGTTTCCAACTTCTGTAGCGGCGTGTAAAGGTACCTTTATACATACCGTACTAGATTGTTGGTCGATCCCATCAATGTTGGTAGGTTCAACCAACTTTATTCTAATGCATATGGAGACCTAAACTATGTCATCCCCAACATCTCTTCTGATTAGAAGGCCCAGCGATAACATTGCTCCAGGTCTACTAATCGGAATGGGCACTAGAGAGGTCATCAGGCAGGAGGAGGATTACAGGACGATAGTTCGGTAGGCACAGATTATAGATAAGTGTGCTGAACCTGGGCCTTGCAGATCTTTTTTCTCAACTCTATGTGAACTGTCTCGCTTCGATTTATTGCCCTCAACAACTCACTGAGGAATCATAAAACAATAATAGAAGAAAAAGTTTACAATCTGTTCCTCTTATCTTAGTATTTTTCCCACCTCCTCTCCCCCTCCCTAGCCTGACTCTGCTTTAGGTCACCTGTCATATATACTGCATTATCTCACTCTGCCTATATATAAATGTATGTGTCTTCAGAATCTGTGTCATTATCAGCCTGACGAAGGGGCCACAGTGTCCCGAAAGCTTGCTTTGCTTACCATCTTTTCAGTTCGCCATTAAAATGTATCAACCACTGAGGACTCTCAGATTCTAATATATTTCTATCTACTGGCTAACACGGTACAAACATTCCTTACCTACTCAACTCTAGAAATACAGTAATAAAAATAATTCCATGCTTCTATTCTCTGTTTTTTATAGATTATCCTGACAAACGCATTCCTCATAAAAAGTATCACCACAAGGGGCCTCAGAGAATGTTTTCCTTCAAAGGAAATGGGGAAGAATCCTTTTCATCCATAGCGAGGTCAGATGGCTATTACTTTCTCGACTTCATGTCCCTTGAGTCCGACACCAGCTTTCAGGTCTTTGTCTGGAGCCAAGGAGAAGACTCTGTCCCATGGCCTACACTCCCTGAGGATCCTCGGGTAGATGTTGTTTCAGTGGAGGAAAGCAAAGTAGACTTGTCTTGGGAACCAAGCTCGGGATCCGCCGGCGCTGAGCATGTGTACTGCTTATTTATCAATCGGAAACATAACTACAAGACGTTGTGTGCTACCGAGCTAAATGTAATAAGTGATGCTGAATATCATCAAGACTATTTAGATACCAAAGCCAAGAAGTCACTGAAAATAAATACGGACAAGTCCAACAGCAAAGTATATTCCTACCCAATGTTCTATAAAAAGGGTCCGAGGATGGTGGGGGATGACAACTTTATGTCTTCTAAATCCTCGACAGGCGGTCAAAGAATGTGTGTTGGGACTTCTCTAAATGCTACTATTCATGGTCTAAAGCCTAGAAGCCTTTACTACTTTGATGTGTTTGCTGTGAACCCTAAGGATGGTACAAGTGTGGCTTACACAGGTACCTTTGCAGAGACCAAACCCAAACAAAAGTCCCAGATCCCAAAACTTCCTGACGAAGAAATGGTGAACGTTTTTCTGAAACGTAAAGGAGTTAAAATATTGAGCATCGATCCATCTCCCCGTGGACTGAAATGGCTTTTTGTGCATTCTTGCCTCCATAAAGCTCATATACAAATCATGGTCAACGGTAGAGTTGACGTTTCGAGGAGTCTTCAAGGAGCTCACAATTTCAAACTTCTAGGAAATTCAAAGGATTCCATTATCATCAGCCTAAAATCTAGTAGAGGAGGTCCAGGCTTGGTGAAACTCTTCACTACAACGGCACACAACCATCTGCCGTTTTCCAACTTACCTCCCGACATCAACATGTCTGTATCTAAGAGATCATGTTCTTCTGCCGCGGTGACCTGGACCGGAAGTGGACCTGGAGTCAAGTACTGTATCTACGTCAGGCACATAGAGCATCATTTAGATCTAAAGCTGATACACAAACACCAGAACAGCTGTCTGAACACCAATACAAGGTCAAGGGCGGAGAAAGTGGTTTGCCGACATGGTGGAGGTCAAACAACTTCAGAAGAGCATGTAACAGATCTGAAACCCGGAAAAGCCTATCTCATAGACCTGTACTTTATTGGTCTCCATAATAACACGATAAAGTTTCCAAGTCAGGTTGTAAAGACTCAGGATTGGTGTACTTGAGTTAATTAGGACGACTTGTGACCTCAAGAACATTGCTGGCTACGTTCCTACTCCTTGACTTTTTACAAAATGTTACAGGCAATCACTTTATTCTGATGTTGCAATGGTGGTCATCAACTATAGTGACATATTTGAATTGCTAAATTACAAAATATGTATTTTCTGTAATATTTAAGGTGATCAGGCCTTTATCACACTTGCGAGAGACTCGCGCGTGCCTCTCATTGCATCACCTGGTGCGGCTACCGGCTCTACGGTCAGGAGCATGACGCTGCATAGAAATACATGCTACAGGCACACTCCTGTCCGGAGAGTGGGCGGCCGTGTCGGCTGATGCAATGATAGACAAGTATGAGTGTCTTGCAAGTGTAACACCGGCCTTAGGGGGAATTAGAAACGTTTTATCAGCCCCCTAACGACATTTTTAACAATCCCTTTGTTAGACCTAAAAATTATATCTGTTCAAAGAGCAAAATCAAAACATCCCTGCTTTTCCTGCCTGTGGAGAGCAGAATAATCATGGACCACTATCAATTATTGCTCACAGCAGTGTGATTGACATCTAAGTGTGTGCAGGGTGAAGGTAAAAAGAGACTTCTCTTCCTCCCTGCACATGCTGGGAGGTCAGTCATTGCCACTGGAATCAGGGTCTTTGTCCCTAAATCATGCTACTCTCAGATTAGATAGAAAAAATCTGCTTACAAATTTCCTTTAAACCCACACTTGTAACATTTATGTATCACACAGGGATCATTAAGAACAATATTAAGAGGCCGGTAAGGAGGGCAAAAGCCATCAGCGTTTGCTAAGGAGGGTGCCCCATTGGGAGGGACCCTTATGCGTTAGCGGAGGGCTAGAAGAATCTTTCTCTCTTAAGGTTATGTACAACATATTGATTTTTATTGGAACCTGTCATGTAAACCCTTGTAGGCAGGGTCCTCTCTCCTCAACTACTGTATCCTTACCCATCACTTGTAGACTGTGAGCCCTCATGGGCAGGGTCCTCTCCCTTCACCTACTGTATCCTCACCCATCCCTTGTAGACTGTGAGCCCTCATGGGCAGGGTCCTCTCCCTTCACCTACTGTATCCTCACCCATCCCTTGTAGACTGGGAGCCCTCATGGGCAGGGTCCTCTCCCCTCACCTACTGTATCCTCACCCATCCCTTGTAGACTGTGAGCCCTCGTGGGCAGAGTCCTCTCTTCTCTCCTACTGTATCCTCATCCATCCCTTGTAGACTGTGAGCCCTCATGGGCAGGATCCTCTCCCCTCATCTACTGTATCCTCACCCATCTCTTGTAGACTGTGAGCCCTCGTGGGCAGGGTCCTCTCTCATCACCTACTGTATCCTCACCCATCCCTTGTAGACTGTGCGCTCTCGCGGGCAGGGTCCTCTTCCTTCACCTACTGTATCCTCACCCATCCCTTGTAGACTGAGCCCTCGCAGGCAGGGTCCTCTCTCATCACCTACTATATCCTCACCCATCCCGTGTAGACTGTGAGCCCATGTGGGCAGGGTCCTCTTCCTTCACCTACTGTATACTACCCATCCCTTGTAGACTGTGAGCTGTCGCGGGCAGGCTCCTCTCTCCTCACCTACTGTATCCTCACCTATCCCTTGTAGACTGTGAGCCCTCACAGTAAGGGTCCTCTCTCCTCATCTAATGTATCCTCACCCATCCCTTGTAGACTGTGAGCCCTCGCGGGCAGGGTCTATTCTCCTCCTGTACCTTTTTGTGATTTGTATTGTTCATGATTATTGTACTTGTCTATGTATGCCCCTTTTCAAATGTAAAGTGGCATGGAATAAATGGCGCTATAATAATAAATAATAACTTCCTTTTTTGCTTTTAAACCACCCCCAATGTTATTTAGATCATGCATTTTGCATCACTAACCTGTTTTTTTTATCCATGTATTTATCATAAAAAACAACTTTAAATGCTTAGATGTAACTTCACAACACAGTCATTGGGGTGGTTCTTCAGCTGGTAACAGTCAATCAATCTACTGCAGTCATTAAGGCGTAGTCCCTCCTCCTGCATTGTAATATATTCACATCACTAAGTGCAGAAATACACATGCTGTGTAAGGACCTGTCAGTGGTGATGTCACAACCATATGACTGTAATGGGTGGAGCTGAGACCAATGGATCTTTGATTTGATGCCTGCTTAGCTCTGCCCATTATGGTCACACGGTCGTGACATCACCACGGGTCCTTAAGCAGATACCTTCAGTGATTGATTTTAATATATTACAATGCAGGGTGTGTGACTATGTTTTAATGACTGCATGGCAGCATTGGATTGATGTAACTGTTACCAGCTAAAGAACCACCCCGATTACTGCTTTATGAAGGTACATCTAAGCATCTAACGTGATTTTTTATGATAAATACATACATTTTTTTATTTCTAAACCAGGTTAGTGATGCAAAGTGCATGATCTAAATAACATTGGAGGCGGTATAAACATCAAAGAGGACATGACAGGTTTCCTTTAATTTGTGGCATGCAATGCCTCATTTACCCTGCGGGGGCACTGCAGAAGAAAGTAATACTTGCTGCCCGGCTCTTTGTGGATTGTAGCTGATCACAGATGATACCAGTGGCGTTACAATTAATGATCACATTTTATTTGGTAAAACCTTATAAAAATCAGACTCCTTTTGTCTACTGCTTCACTTTACCAGGTGGTAGGTTGCTGTAAATAATGTATTATACTTGTATGTTATTATATTATTAAGATACCAGATACAAATGTACAGTGTTGTTTGTATTCCTTTATTATCCCTGGTATTTAATTTACCGTATATAGCTTTTATTTGCTCAGTATATATAGAAAATGTTAGTTACAGTGGCGATAGCACATATGGACTAAGCAGCACGAACTCTACTTTTCAGCTATGTTTGTCTATTGCCTATTGTCATGAACATAGTCAAGACCTGCAGCTCTCTGGCGCCTCTTATCCTGCTGGTCAAACACGGTATTGACAGAGGATAAGCAAAGGAGCATAGCTGCTCTAATTTATCTCAGCTATTGTGGCACGTAATGTGACGGATGTATATATACCACCAGGAACATATATATAGTTCGATCCAGTCACCCTCAAGCCACAATATCATATAAATGCAAAAAATTATGCTGCCACCACAGATTTCTTACAAGGTGGATCGGACACCTGTTTGGTAACGTGAATTTTGCGGGAGGAACGTGTTGAGCTCGATCATAGGGCAAGAAGAACGAAACTAAACAAATTTTAAGTTTTACTCCAAAAAAATGGCAGTGTTTACAGAAAGATATAAAAGATATCACAAAAGAGACAATTTACATATATGCATAATCAGTTATTAAAATAAAAAGGATTAAATGAGAAATTGCAAAACCTGTGCCATGCAGTGACAATCGCAGATTTAGTTGAGGCAAGGCATCCTGGAAATGGCTTATGATTCTGCCTCACGGCAATGTTATGCTGCCATGTCCATCGACAAAAATGGACGCTTTGGTTTTATGGTTTTGGCCATAAAACCAGGCACTCCCCCTTTGCTGACCTCACATATGGGCTGTTTTTTCGGAGGAACACCCTTCTCCAAAGTCATCAAAAACTCAATTTTTCCATATCTTTGGCTGGAACGCTCCAGGTCAAAGATAAGTCTCATGTTTACCCTCGTGATTTTACATGCTGTTTGAAACCAAATATGGTATGTCTGTGATGTGCTAGTGGGCAAATTTAATTTCCCAGGTTTCTGATAGCGTCACAGACATATAAGAGGTACTATCTGATTCCCAACAATTCCAGCATGCCAAAAATATGATTTATGTATTTGTGAAATTAATGTGCATTACTAAATTTGACGTTAAAGGCCTGTAATTGCAAACAAAGGGATTCTTGGAGGAAAAAAAACCCAGAACCAGCTAGCTGGCTTTTACGACTTGGCTGGGCCATAAAAATTCCTCGAAATTTATCAAAATAAGATTGTTGCATCATTGGGCTCTACGTACGGCAAAATGGTAAAACCTCTGCCACCTAGGAGCTGACGTACATTCTTTTACAAGAAATTATCAAGTTAAAGGAAGACATCTGCATATCAGCCAAGAATAATATCTTACTTGAATATATTTCTGGCATTAATTGCTCGGAGGAGTTTCTGTTCATCTCATATTTTAGCACAGTGTACTTTATGTTGGATACGACACACCCTGAAAATGAAGAGACTCCATGTATTAATTACAATTTACATTATTGGTGTGGGAAGAGGGATTAGTAGTTGTTAATGAAACCAGCTCTGTCTGTAGAGCTCAATATGGTGACTTTCTGCTGACTTCTAGTGGTCAAAATGGAACGACACTACTGCTTTAAATCAATTTTGCATGATTTCTATGAATTTTGGTGTGCTGAATCCAAAAATCCTCCAGTTGTTCTGCAAAATGCTGTTTACTAAGGAACTCTAAAGGTACCTTTACACGTCGCCACTATCACTGGCAATCGGTAGCAACCGAACGTGCGCGTGCACGTTTTTGAACGGTGGCTAACGATTCGCATTTACACGCCGCTATTTCGTAGTTAACGCAAGGGAACGTGGTTCCCCGGAAGTTCCCACAGCTCCTGCGGGAAACATCCGGTTGAATCCCGACGCCGCTTTACACGCCGCAATCAGTAGGGAAATGTGGGTGTACATGTTCTGCGGCGCTAATACACAGGCGTGACATACTCGTGTATTCCGTGAAGCTAACACGCTGATTGGACAACGCAATAGCGTCATGATTGGGCAGCCTGCGCAGGAAGGCTGGCTAATACATGACGCCATTGAAATTGCAGAGTGTGAATGGACAGCTCTTTAAACATGGAGCCCTGTGAAGGGACAGCCAATGGTTACACAGTAGCCACCACCAATCATCACTGATGGAGCGCGGTATCCATGAGGCTGTGGCACGCCCCTGGGAAATCACTAGGAGATGCTGATTCCATCCCTGTCCCCCGTTTACACGCCAATATCAGGGCAATTCTCCCTTTCTGTTGCCTTGGATTTTTGAACACTGCACAGAAACAGCTATCCGGAGCAACTGCGAGAAACCCGATCACTTTCCCAAATTACATGTCGCAACTTCGTAGCAATTTCAAGGCAACAGTCACAAAAATCCCAATTGCCAGGCAGTTGCTACCACGCAGTGGCGGCGTGTAAAGGTACCTTTAGGGTACTGTTACATGTCGCAACATTGAATGCAATTTCACTGGCAATTTGCTGGTTGCAGTGAAATCATGGAGACATTGTTACATTTGTACACGGCAACATAATGGAACAATGTCTCCATGATTTCACTGCAACCAGTAAATTGCAAGTGAAATTGCATGCAATGTTGTGACATGTAACGGTACCCTTAAGGTACCTTTACACGTGGCAACTTTTCCAGGAATTTCACTGGCAACTTACTGGTTGCAGTGAACTCATGGAGACATTGTTCCATTTGTACACAGCAACAAGATAGAACAATGTCTCCATGATTTCACTGCAACCAGTAAGTTGCCAGTGAAATTCCTAGAAAAGTTGCCACGTGTAAAGGTACCCTTATAATAATAATGTAACACTATATATAATTTTAATCGTATTAGATAGGCAAAAAGAAATGCTGAGTATGCAATTGGTATAACTAATAGGAAGACTGCTAAGCAGTTAAAAACATCCGACAATGAATTGAATGGCTTTATAAGCAGTGTGAAAGCCAACAGCAGCATTCGGTCATTCAAGAGGCTTACAAGTCGCAGCAAATTTAACACAGTTACATAGGTTTCTGAAATCAGGACCATGGAACATAGATATCAGTGTAAGATGATCCATAAACATGATGGCAGACTACTGCTGGCATTTTCAGCAGAGTATCCAAGAAGAGAACATTTCTCCCTAACATTTAAAATTTACATAACTTTTGCTTTCTGGGTTAGACAATAGACTCATTTTTTGCATGAAACAAATATATTACATGCTATTGCTCTTACAGAATTTATTACCCCTTATATTTGACTCTAAAGGGAACCTGTCAGCTCATTCTACCCCCCCCCCCCATGCTATCACTACTTGTCCCTGCACCTTGTGAGCTCATCCCTAACCATCCCTCTCTGACCTAAAAGTGCCCTATAAAGCTTCAGAAAAACGATTTACCCCCTCTCACTGGCTCTCAGCACACCCCGTTGGACTTCATCATTCCTTCTGCTGATCCTCCTCTATTTGAAACTCCTACCTCCTCTTGTAGTAGGATGCGCCGGCCGGAACATCATATCCTGTCTGGTGCATTGTGGAGGCTGGTCACGTGGTAAGGCTCGGCTCCGGCGCATGCGCACATATTAAAGCCGGCCCGTACATGTCATAGCCCCCACAATGCACCGGACCGGATATGACGTTCTGGCTCGACACATCATAGTAGCAAAGGAGGCGGGAATTTCAAATAGAGGAGGATCAGCAGAAGGATTGATGACGCCTAATGGGGCGTGCTGAGAGCCAGCGAAGAGGGGAGAATAGAGCCCCAGAGCCCACCTTCCCAGTCTCCAGATAGAGACTACATGTAAGTTTATAAGTCATTTTTCTGAAGCTTTATAGGGCACTTTTAAGTGAGAGAGAGATAGTTAGGGATGAGCTCACAAGGTGCAGGGACAGGTACTGGTAGCATAGGGGGGTAGAACAAGCTGACAGGTTCCCTTTAAAACCCCACTGATGTTATATTTTTTAATAAGGCTGCAAATCCTGAATACGATGGTGTAATAATGAAGCTGCAAATCCTGGATACCGAAGTGTAGTAATGAGGCTGCAAAACTTGAATATGGTGATGGAGTAATGAGGCTGCAAAGCCGGGCTACAGGTGCCGAGCAATGAAGCTGCCAGGCCCGGCTGTGAGGACCCAGCAATAAGTTGGCCAGACCTAGCTAAGAGGACCCAGCAATGAGGCTGCCAGGCCAGGCTATGGGGGCACAGCAATGAGATTGCCAGGACTGTCTACGGGGGCTTGGTGATCTAGTGGTGAGACTGACAATCCTGGATTCCATGGTCTAGTGGTAAGGCTGCCAGACCTGGATACTGTGGTCTAGTGGTGAGGCTGCTTGTCCTAGATACATGGTCTAGTGGTGAGGCTGCGAGCCCAGAATACTGTGGTCTAGTGGTGAGGCTGCCAAACCTGGATACTGTGGTCTAGTGGTGAGACTGCTTGTCCTAGATACATGGTCTAGTGGTGAGGCTGCGAGCCCAGGATACTGTGGTCTAGTGGTGAGGGTGCTTGTCCTAGATACATGGTCTAGTGGTGAGCTGCGAGCCCAGGATACTGTGGTCTAGTGGTGAGGCTGCCAATCCTAGGTTCTGTGGTCTAGTGGTGAGACTGCCAGTCCTAGGTTCTGTGGTGTAGTGGTGATGCTGCCAGTTCTAGGTTCTGTGGTCTAGTGGTGAGACTGCCAGTCCTAGGTTCTGTGGTGTAGTGGTGATGCTGCCAGTTCTAGATTCTGTGATTTCGTGGTAAGGCTGCCAGTCCTAGATTCTGTGGTTTTGTGGTGAGGCTGCCAGTCCTGGAACCTATGTTCTATCAGTGAGACTGCCATCCTGGATACTGTGGTCTAGTGGTGAGGCTGCCAGTCCTACATTCTGTGGTTTAGTGGTGAGGCTGCCAGTCCTACATTCTGTGGTCTAGTGGTGAGGCTGCCAGTCCTACATTCTGTGGTTTAGTGGTGAGGCTGCCAGTGCTGGCTCATTTGGTCTAGTGGTAAGGCTGCCAGTCCTGGATGCTGTGGTCTAGTGGTGAGGATGCTAGTTCTGGATACTGTGGTCTAGTGGAGAGGCTGCCAGTCCTGGAACCTATGTTCTAGTGGTGAGGGTGCCAGTCCTAACTCATGTTGTCTAGAGGTGACGCTACCAGTCCTAGTGTGGCGCCCTGCTAACCACAGGTACCCACAGACTCACCCGCAGCATGGATGGGTTTCCACAGAGGGTACACAGTTACACGCAACACCTTCCATCCCAGCACAGTAGGCAGAGCTCAACCTGCTGCTTTTAGGCAGGATCCCCTATAAATACTGGTGCTGGGGGCAGAGTTAGATAGAGTGTGGCAGATGTTACAACAGTGTGGCGCCCCATGTAGTCAGGTGTCACAGAGGGGTATTACACCCGTAAAAGAGGTGTAACTTCCCCAGCTGCAAGTGGACCTTAGGTTGGTGGGTGGGTCCAGGGTTGGACTGGGGTGTCTGGGGCCCACCAGGGAAATTGATTTCAGGGGCCCACCCACCCTTCAGCTATATGTAAATACCTGGTAGCTGTTATACCCATTATATTGGCGGCTCCTGCACATCACTCTGCGCTCAGCAGAACTGCGATGTACAATTATTGTACTTTATATTAAAGAGATTCATTGGTGAAAACAAGTTATGAGTGATCCACAGGTTCAATAGGTGATCACTTATTTATTGGTGGAATCCGACCTGTGGAAACCGTATCATCAGAAGAATGTGGGACTTATATCCCAATTATTAAAGGGGTTTTCACATAAACAAAATTAATTTTAAAGTTCATTTTAATCAATAGATTTTGGAATAATAATTTCCATAATTTGAGGTGTTTAAAAATAATGTTCCTGTGTCGAGAGAATCCCTGTATGGTCAGACACATCCATTACACAGTACACAGCAGGGACACATATATAAGTTTATCTCAGCCCAGGAACATTTTTTTAAAACCACATCCAATTGTGGAAATTATTATCATTACAGGGTCTACTTATTATTAAGATGAACTTTAAATTAACCTTTTTCGTGGGAAAGGCCTTTAAAATGCAGCGGCTGGTAATGATGTAAGTATTGCGCATGTGTGAGGTGTACTTTACCGCAGCTCATCACATGTGTCAGGGGCGAACAGAGGTGACTGGCGCTGGGGACAGCTACCTGCCTGTTGGCGCATAGGTACTTTTTTTTTATAAAAACACTTTTAAATATCCATGTATAATGTGTAGGAAAGTGAATTGTTTAGCTAGTGTTTTAGTATGAGAATAAGTATAGTAATTATAGTGTGACACCTTGTGGCCAGTCATGGTGGTGCAGCTGTTAAAGACTTGGTAGGAAAGAGTTAGGCTGGCTTCACACTGCAGTTTTTTCACTGATCAGTGTCCATCCAGTTTGTGTGCCAAAACCCGGAGAGGAACCAGGAGAGGAACTTGCAGAGAAAAACTATAAATGAAAGATTGACACTTGTTCCGAGTTTTGGAGACACTCCTGGTTTTGACACACAAACTGGATGGACACTGATCAGTGAACAAACTGCAGTGTGAAACCAGCCTTAAAGGGAATCTGTCACCAGGTGTTTTCTATCCTATCTGAGAGGAGCATAATATAGAGATAATGACCCTGATTCCAGCAATGTGTCACTTACTGAGCAATTTTGATAAAATTACTGGTTTTCTCTGCTGCAGATTTAGCAGTGCATGAATATGCTGGACTACCTGGCAGCCGGCCAAATAGACTGCTAATGATCATCTCCTGCTGATTACGTAGGGATTTTATCAAAACTACACTGAGCCCAGTAAGTGACACATCACTGGAATCAGGAACAGTGTAATGTCAGATACAAATACCTACCCACTGCATGTAAGTCAGTAAAAACACATGATCTTATTTACAAGGGTTCACAAAATAGAAAGGAATATTGGGTATATTGTAGCCTGGAGGGTATAGCTTGGCCTAGGACAGTTCCCAAGGGGTATACTCTGGCCTGGAGGGGTATAGTTTGGCCTAGGCTACTTTACACCCCTGGATATATTTTGGCATATGACAGTTTATTCCCCGGGGTATATGTGGTGCCTCTGCGGACTGGTCGCCACAGTGATGCTGCACCTGTTGTGCCCTCAGGCTATGGGGTACTCGGAAACCGGGCCGGTGCTGTCTCTCTGGGGTATCACGATAGACGTGACCCGGTCCCTTGGCCTGGGATCAGTCCAAAAAGGGGTTATTTACAAGGGATTTGTCATGACACCACCCGGGGTATGTGGTTAATAGAACCACCTCTGCCTTATTCTTGCTGGGGACGGTGACTTGAGGCAGCGTGGATGGTAAGCCCTCTTCAGGTAGGGCTGAGGGTCCCCAGGGCAGGTGTAGTTGTAGTGGACGGAGCCAGTGAGGGATTGTGTACAGTGCAGATCACTAAGGGTGGCTTCACACCACGGCAGAGTCCGGTCCGGGGTTGTCCGGTGTAAACCAGACAGCCATGGACCAGATTTTGGCCCCATAGTATTCCAGCTCTCTGCCATCCGGTTTCCATCTCTCCGGGAGAATTCAGATTTTTCTCACCGGAGACAAAAACGTTGCTTGCAGGGGCGTAACTACCGGCATAGCAGACGTAGCAGTCGCTTTGGGGCCCGGCCCTTGTGGGGGGCCCGGACCCAGCGCCGCTACGCCGCTATCCGGTCAGCTACAGGCCCCCAGTGTGTATATACAGGTCCCCCACTCCTCCTCTGCTGCACACGCCACCTGTAAAGGAATACATCATACTTACTTATCTCTGCCGGCTGCCGCCGCTCTGCACCGCGCTCCGTCTTCATCCAGCTTCTTCCTGGTTGTGACGTCATTTCCTGCGCCCGGCGGTCACAACCAGGAAGAAGCTGGATGAAGACGGAGCGCGGTGCAGAGCGGCGGCAGCCGGCAGAGATAAGTAAGTATGATGTATTCCTTTACAGGTGACGTGTGCAGCAGAGGAGGAGTGGGGGGCCTGTATATACCCACCAGGGGCCTGTATATACACACTGCTGGCCTGTATATACCCACCAGGGGCCTGTATACTACCACCAGGGGCCTGTATACTACCACCAGGGGCTCTGTATACTACCACCACCAGGGGCCTGTATACTACCACCACCAGGGGCTCTGTATACTACCACCACCAGGGGCTCTGTATACTACCACCACCAGTGGCCTGTATACTACCACCAGGGGCTCTGTATACTACCACCACCAGGGGCTCTGTATATACCACCAGGGGCCTGTATACTACCACCAGGGGCTCTGTATACCACCACCACCAGGGCTCTGTATACTACCACCACCAGGGGCTCTATATACTACCACCACCAGGGGCCTGTATACTACCACCAGGGGCCTGTATACTACCACCAGGGGCCTGTTTACTACCACCAGGGGCTCTGTATACTACCACCACCAGGGGCTCTGTATACTACCACCACCAGGGGCCTGTATACTACCACCAGGGGCCTGTATACTACCACCAGGGGCCTGTATACTACCACCAGGGGCCTGTATACTACCACCAGGGGCTCTGTATATACCACCACCAGGGGCCTGTATACTACCACCAGGGGCTCTGTATATACCACCACCAGGGGCCTGTATACTACCACCAGGGGCCTGTATATATCACCACCAGGGGCTCTGTATACTACCACCAGGGGCCTGTATATACCACCACCAGGGGCTCTGTATACTACCACCAGGGGCTCTGTATATACCACCACCAGGAGCCCTGTATACTACCACCAGGGGCCTGTATAAACCACCACCAGGGGCTCTGTATACTACCACCAGGGGCCTGTATATACCACCACCAGGGGCTCTGTATAATACCACCAGGGGCCTGTATATACCACCACCAGGGGCTCTGTATATACCACCACCAGGGGCTCTGTATATACCACCACCAGGGGCCTGTATATACCACCACCAGGGGCTCTGTATACTACCACCAGGGGCTCTGTATATACCACCACCAGGAGCCCTGTATACTACCACCAGGGGCCTGTATAAACCACCACCAGGGGCTCTGTATACTACCACCAGGGGCCTGTATATACCACCACCAGGGGCTCTGTATAATACCACCAGGGGCCTGTATATACCACCACCAGGGGCTCTGTATATACCACCACCAGGGCTCTGTATATACCACCACCAGGGGCCTGTATATACCACCACCAGGGGCCTGTATATACCACCACCAGGGGCCCTGTATATACCACCACCAGGGGCCCTGTATACCACCACTGGGGCCTGTATATACCACCACTGCGGAGGCTGCTGTAATACTGCTGGGGCCTGTATATACCACTGGAGAGGCTGCGGTATACCACTGGGGCTGCTGTATATACTGCTGGGGCCTGTAAGGGTGTGTGTCTTGAAGGGGCGTGTCATTTTGGGGGGCGTGTCTTGGAGGGGCGTGTCATTGGGGGCGTGTCTTGGAGGGGGCCCCGTTCAAAAGTTTGCTATGGGGCCCTGCCAGTTCTAGTTACGCCCCTGGTTGCTTGCAACGTTTTTGTGTGCGGGGAGAAAAATCTCCCCAAATTGCCATATCCCGGATCCTCCTGGATCCGTTGCAATCCGGCGCTCCCTAACATGGGAGCCTATGGGGCTGGATTGTCCTGGTTTGGGAGGATCCGGGAACCGGACACCTGCGGCTGCACACCGCTGTTATTTCAGGACCGCGGCTAGCTCCCAGCGAGCAGCGGTCCTGATTTATTAGCAGCTGCAGCTGTGTCTGGCTGCACACCGGACCGGAGGGCATATTTGCCCTCCGGTTCTGTGTGCTGATCCGGTCCAGTTCTGTCAGGTTCATCCCTAACAGCTCTGTATCGGACCTTACCGTGGTGTGAAGCCAGCCTTACTTTGCTGTTGCTGCTCTCCACAGTGCTGGTTGTCCTGGTGCTTGGTATAGTCTCTCCAGCCAGTGTGTGTTTTCTCCAACTCTGCAGGTGGGATTCAGTTGCAACACTAAAAGTAAACACTCAGGCAGTGATAAGCTTACTAGGTACTTTACTTGGTCTTTCCACAATAGTTTACAACAGTTCACAGTTCTTTAGTCACACTTAAACACTTCAGCACTGCTCCAGGTTACCCAAACTGTGCAGCTCAGGTAGCGTTTCTGTGTTGCTCCCACAAAGTCCTTTCAGGCCCTTCTCTCAGTGTTAACGTAGTACCTCACCCACGGGTTCAGTCTGATCATCGTGGACTCACGGGTGAATGTATTTCCCTTACAGTCAGGATCACCAGTCCTAATATGACGGCTGTGTTCCTAGTCTGTGGTGGAAAGTTAGGCTGCAGCACATAAAGTTTCTGCCCCCCACCAGTGTGTCTCATGATTAGGGTCTGGAATCCCCGGTCACTTCTTCAGAGACGGTTCTCTGGCTGTGGTATAGCCCTCCAGTGTTCCAGGTTCAGATATTTGGGCACACCAGGCTCCTTCTATCAGTCACTGCTTCAGCTCAGGGTTCCTCCGGTCAGCTAAGATGTGTGTGGCTGCCAGGCTCTCGTCCACCCACCTTCCTTCTGCTGTGGGTTTTCTCTCAGTCTCTTTCTCCTTCCCGTCGCCTCCAGGGTATGAAGCGGGCTTTCTCTTCTAGGGTCTGTGCCTCTCAGGATTCTGCGCCTCCAGGGAACCCGAAACTGTCTGGGAAGTCTCTCTCTGTTCTGTTCGGTTGTTCTAACTCCAACTTGTTCTCACTCGTTCTGCTCCACTTCTGCTCTCCTCCCCTTGGTGCTCCCTTGTTTTATCTATGGTGCCACCCACTGGATCAGTGCTATACTACACTCCACCCACTTTGCTACACCCGCCACCCCTTGCCCAACCTAGAGTCCTAGACGTAGGGTCGGTGTTTGTGCGGTGTGGGTGTGTTTTCAACCACCTTGCTTACCTGGCTGTACTTCCCTCTTGTGGCCTCCTGGTCGCAGGGGCGCCACACACCTATTCCACAGGTGTGGTGTCACCGTTCTCAGGTGACAGGGGTTGTGATCCCAAGACAGAATTTCCATACAACACCATCCCAAGTCCAGGCTGGAGGATTTGGGCGGATCCTTTTGAGGAAGGGCCCCATCTCCTGGCTGGAGGAGGGGTTAGCAAACGTTAGAAAGGGAGAGAAAGATGGGAGGAAAAAGGGTTCAGACTGCAGGAGACGTCCTGGGGACTGGAGCCACCTTGAGGTTTGTCCCAGGACAGGAGGAAACCGAGAAGGAGTTAGGACGTCGAGCAAGCCGGACGCCTGCTACGGAGCGAGGGAGTCCTAGGGGGCATGGGATTCTAGGAACCACCCGTGACACCCCAAATCCACAGACCCCCATTTGTTATCACCATTTCAATAGACTTAACTACAATCCCTGCTCTACCTGTGGGAAGCAGAACCATCCCGTCTGCATCACCATCTGCCCCAGTGGTCTCACAGCAGTACTGCTCACCCTGAACAGACTAACCACAGGTGGCGTGACAAACTTATCCCTTGCATATAATTCCTCTTTTTCTGCATGCATAGGGTCACGTAGCCGGGTCACCATCACCGTGACCTCCCAAGCAACCACCGGCCCGGTTTCTGAGTACCCCACGGCCCTGCTGGGCGTCGCATATACTCTAGCCTAGAGGGGTATAGTTTGGTCTTGTACAGTTTATCCCCCGGGATATACTCTACCTGGAGGGGTATACTCTGGTCTAGGACAGTTTATCCCCCAGGGTATACTCTGGCCTGTAGGGGATAAACTAGCCTGTATAGTTTGGGCTACTTTACACCCATGGTTATAGTTTGACCTAGAACAGTTTATTTCTCGGGGTATACTCTGTCCTCAGCTAAATTATACCAGTGATTAATCTGGACAGGGGTTAATTTGGGCTATTGCAACAGGAGGGTTGATAGCTATGTATTTCAAATCAGCATCTTTCATTTTGGTAAAATCATCAATTTTAGCTGTTACAAGCTTCAATGACGGCTAGAGATAAACACATTAAACAAGGCTGGACCGCACAGTTCCATGCAATGAGTTGCAATCGCTCCCAGGTCCTTCAGTACTTGAATATTCAAAATGATCATTGGTATGAGATCATTGGTAGTGCAAAGCTTGGCACCCACCCAATCAGCTATAACAAGAAATGTGTTAATTTGTCTTCTTGTTAACTCTCTAAAAGAATAGAAGTTGCTCTGCAGCACCCAGGAAGAGCCGCTACACATTGAATGCAACCAAGCTATGCAGCTGTGTTCAGTATTTACATCTGAATCGCCCAGGGCTAGGGTACTCGGATCCCGGGCGTTGATTACGGTTGCTATCACTGGTAGTCGATGCCCGGTTCTGTGGCTCTGGTGGTCGCTGAAAAGTGTTGAAAATTAAAATAATAAAGGTGAATTGTTCGTGACGCCACCTGCAGATTCTGGTGATGGCACCAGCACTGCTGCAGACCTCTGGGGATGATGGACAGGCAGCTGGGTGATATAGCTCCCAGCAGGCGGAGCAGAATCCCCGGGGACAGATCTCTGAAAGAACAGTTGTCACAGGCACAGTGTTGTAGCTCTGCAGGCGGGAAGGAATGACACACACACGAAGCTGAGTCTCTGTACAGGTTCACTGGTCACTTTCACAGCCAAATAAACAGGTCTACAGTCACGGGTAGCTGGCCTAGGTAGTGACCGGTGAATGGGGGGTCCGTCTATGGCTTCCCAATGTGTTCCTCGACTTCGCCCTCTGTCCTAGCTTGTGGTGAAGCCTGGCCTGCATAGAGCCTGGCCTGGCCTCATGCACTCTCCTCTGTAACTCTACGCTCGGGTTGCTGCATCTTTGGGGATTTTCCGCGGATCCTGACTCCTTGTTTGGCTATGGTTTTGGAGGACTAACCTGCTGAAGCGCCTTATACGGCGCGAAACGTCGTGCCCCCCGTCCTCCCACCCGCATGCCACCACCTGCTGTGTGCACTGAAGCACAATAAAGAACCGCTGTTTATAGAAGCTCTGAGTGCGACTTCTTTTCTTCTCCTATAATACAAAACTGGATGTGACGTATCGGACTTTTGGGAGTGAGCACCAGAGCGTGCAGAGCGGTGCAGCAGGGAGGAACCTCCTCATCATCCTCCATAGCCAAGGGCTGAAAGCTTGCAGGCAGCGGTGAAATCTCCCCAGGCTGTATGGGAGACGCTGCAAGGTGGTGCTGACCCCATCCTAATCTTCAAAACCGTGGCTATGGTTTTGAGGTGACCTGGAGGCTGAACACTCCTTGGTCTCACCGGTATTGGAGGCTCAGAGTTGAACTTGCCTGCACCGCTCCCGGAGTCGGTACTCTGTTCCGTGGACTGGGATCCTCCCAGACCGGTAAGTGTTCTGTCTGACACCGGGTGTGTACCTATACCCTCAAGCTCCCCCTTCTTGTCTGGGTGCCCTCCCTGTACGTCCACCTGAAGGGTCCTCCTCGACTGCTCACTTTACTTCTCCCTTCCTGCTCTCCACTACCCACCTATATAACCTCCCCCTGGGACCGGTTACCCTGGTAATGGGTTTAACCAATTGGCCCCCTGAGCTAGGTGTGTGGATGCAGGATCAAAGCCACATATGAACCTCCCCTTTCACTGGCCATAGGGATAGCACACACGCTGGTCTGAGTGCAGTACCCCTTCATGGTGCACCGACCAGTGGGGTGTCACACATCCAGCTGTCACCAGAGCTTGTAAGAACTGATGTAATTTTAGCCCACACTTAAAAATGTGGGGGCTAGGTACTAATCAGATTGCCTGGGGTAGTACATTCCAGAAAACTAGTGCAGCACCAGATAAGTTTTAAGAGATAGAAGTGGGAGGTTTCAGTTACGCAGGATGTTAGCCTTAGATAAGTCACAGAGGATTGGCAGAATGCACTGTTATTGCTAACCCCAAAGAGCTTCAGCTCAGTGCTTGCAAGATAGACTGTATATGCAAATGGAGTCCGTGGAGCCTCGATTAAGAGTCTCAAACACGGGACTAGCCAGATATCTCTCCAGGGAAAGACCTGCGGTGGAATCCTTGCAGAGACCAGATAGACTGTAGCAATGGTCAGTCTCCAAGGCTGCAAACAAAAGTGTTAATATCTCAACAATAGCTACAAATTTTAACAAACAGTTAATGGCAAAAAGTTTCCAGCAATAGCCATCTTTGATAAAGGGAATAACCCTTTGAGTTGGGGGGCAGCAGTACGGGGCCTTGGTAGTCTCAGGCAAGGCCAAGCCTAGGCTGCTGTGAAGCCCTGGATTAGCAGCACATGCCCCGCTGCCTTCCCAGTGCAAACACTTATAGAAACATTTTTCCCTTCTCTGTACAATTGCATGGACACTTTTGATGTTTTTGCCAACAAAGAAACTTTATTCGACGTTGCAGATAACAGGAGGTTTTCACGAATGTGGTGGGCAGTTCCTTTTCCCGTGAATGGGGTTTCAGTAGCAGCAGTCACAATAAATTCATCGGCCGACCGCTTCCCTGGAACTTGGGCTCCAGAGGATACACTCGAGACTCTCATCCTCTCTTCTAGCGTCATTGTGCATGTGCAGAATCAAACACGTCTATTTGGATCTACTCCGTCCCACCCACAGGGATTTAGAGTAAATTATTGGAAAGGTCAAGAAGACAACACTCCTCCGGTACACGTCTACGGCCAGCTCTCATGAGTCTACAAGGACCTTCCGCAGCC
>JARQOC010000004.1:598809173-598859664 GCA_033576535.1 Allobates femoralis
ATACTTACTCCTTAGGGATTATAATTAGCAGGGGCCATATTCTTTAGCCCTTAGGGTACCTTTACACGCGGCTACATTTCTAGGGTGGCTACAGGTAACTTACTGGTTGCAGTGAAATCATGGAGACATGGTTCTATCTTGTTGCTGTGTACAAATGGAATAATGTCTCCATGATTTCACTGCAACCAGTAAGTTACCTGTAGCCACCCAAGAAATGTAGCCGCGTGTAAAGGGGCCCTTAGGGCGTTTAGTTTTGCAGCCTCGAGGATCCACCCTCTCTCTCTCTCTCTGTGCTGCTTTGCTTGTGCAGGCTTTGCCCTCCCCCTCTCTGTCACTCACAGAATGCAAATCATTAGTCCTGCCTTCAGCTGCACATCACAGCAGAAGCTGCACAGAGAGGGTGGATCTTGGAGCTGCAAAACAACACGCCCTAAGGGCTAAAGAATATGGCCCCTGCTAATTATAATCCCTAATGAGTAAGTATTAAAACGTTTTTTCTCCACTTTCACAGGATGCTTTTAGGAGACAAAAGGAGTCTGATATTAGTGATAGGATGTTGCAGGGACATGTTTTGGTATCTTAGATGGCGTTTTGAAGGTGACAGGATTCCTTTAAGAAATGAAGGTTGGTCAGTCAGAAAAATTGGGAAAACTTTGAAAGTGTCCCCAAGTGCAGTTGCAAAAACCATCAAGCGCTACTAAGAAACTGGCTCACATGAGGACCGCCCCAGGAAAGGAAGACCAAGAGCCACCTCTGCTGCGGAGGATAAGTTCATCGGAGTCACCAGCCTCAGAAATCACAGGTTAACAGCAGCTCAGATTAGAGACCAGGTCAATGCCACACAGAGGTCTAGCAGCAGACACATCTCTACAACAACTGTTAAGAGGAGACTTTGTGCAGCAGGCCTTCATGGTAAAATAGCTGCTGGGAAACCACTGCTAAGGGCAGGCAACAAACAGAAGAGACTTGTTTGGGCTAAAGAACACAAGGAATGGACATTAGGCCAGTGGAAATCTGTGCTTTGGTCTGATGAGTCCAAATTTGAGATCTTTGGTTCCAACCACCGTGTCTTTGTGCGACACAGAAAAGGTGAACGGATGAGTCTACATGCCTGATTCCCACCGTGAAGCATGGAGGAGGAGGTGTGATGGTGTGGGGGGGCTTTGCTGCTTTGAAGCTCATCAAGAGAATGCCAAGAGTGTGCAAAGCAGTAAGCAAAGCAACAGGTGGCTACTTTGAAGAACCTAGAATATAAGACATATTTTCAGTTGTTTCACACTTTTTTGTTAAGTATATAATTCCACATGTGTTAATTCATAGTTTTGATGCCTTCAGTGTGAATCTACAGTTTTAATAGTCATGAAAATATAGAAAATCTTTGAATGAGAAGGTGTGTCCAAACGTTTGGTCTGTACTGTACATATAGTGCCCCAAGGCCGTGGGGTACTCGGAACTGGGCAGCCGTGCTTCTGGGCAATCACAGGGTTTTGACCCTGCTCCGTGACCCTGGGTTCAGCTTCAAAGAGTTCTTGGGGAATTATAAAAGGAATTTTCGTGACGTCACCCGTGGTTTGTGGCTATGAGTGGTCACCACTGCTGCAAAACCTCTGGGGACGATGGATGGGCAGCTAGGATGTAGAGGCTCCCCACTGGTGGAGTGTATCCCCAGGGCAGTGGATGTTGAAAGGGTGTAAGGTGCAAGATGGAGGCCGCGAAGTAACTGACAGACTCACAGTTTGTTGGTTCCTCAAGTCCTTTACTGGTGATACTGGCAAAAGAACAGATGATATTGCTGGAATCCGGCAACCTGGGTGCAACTCGAGGTTCTCCTCACCTTGCAAGTTCTGAGGCCTCCTTGCTGCGTTTTCTTAGCGGGTCCCTATGGTTGCTTAAGCTGAGCTGCAGCCCTCTCTCTCTCCTGCCTGTGCCGGTATGCAGCTTGAGTCCTTCTTTAGCCCCACTTCTCTGGCAGCTGCTCCTGGGCTCTTCGCAGGCACTTTCGTGTGGATGGGGAACTTGGAATCCCCCACCCTCCGGTATTGGCTGCTGAGACGTTATGCCCTGCACAGCCTCGGACTCCGGTGTCCGTTTCTTGGCGCTTTCTCCTCTGGGGTTAGTTCGACACTGCTCTACTCCCCAGGTTCTCCTCTCCTTCCTCAGACTCTTGCCTAGGGGTCACTCAAGCTAAGTCTAGTTTTCCTGGGACGAGCTTAACACTGCTCCAGTCTACAGGATGTCTTGCTCAGTTCTCCTAGGAACTGAACTTACTAACTCCTCCCCAGACCAGAATTTATAGGGGAGCTACCCTGAACTCGGGCTTTGAGCTCCCCCTTCAGGCTTGGAGCAAATAATCAAGGTAGCCAGATGATTGAGCGCTCCCAAGGAGATTGACCTTATGATAAGGACTCTGACTCCTTTTTCTTTCCTTATGATAAGGACAGGCCTGGAGGCAGAAAGGTGTTGTGTGCTTTGGGTTTGCCTGGTGTGGATACCCTCTGTTGCTCTCAGGTATGACACTACCCCCCGGGGGAGACAATGACATTGTGGTATCCGGATTCTGGGGTGCCACATATATATATTGTATGCACCTCGCCGCACACCTGTCCTGCCTCCACAGCTCCCCACCTGGTCCCCTGATGGCTCCCTTCCTCCAGCTTTGGTTTTGTTCCTCTGTTTTTCTATGTAAGCTGAGGACACCATGCTGCAAGAGTTGAAAAACAAAAATTGCCTCTCTTATCAGGATCTGTGCAATTGTTTACATAAACTAAAGGCTTTATTACCCTGTGATTATCATTGCAGGATTTAAGTAATGAGCAGGGCAGCCTGACACGCCCCCTCACTGTCATTGGCCAATCTCTATAGCGAGCCTTGTGTGGGCGGGGGCATCGCTCTCAGTTCTGCTTTGTTCCTAAAATTTAATTCTTTGATTGTGTCAGAACGGCTTTAGCCAGTAATCTATGTGATACATCATTGGATTCAGGGTTTCTTTGCCAATATTATGTTGCTGCCAGATGAGGTAGCAAAAACCTGCTGATAGATTGTCCTTTAACATTTTTATTATCACATGAGACGTGGTGAGTGCCAGAGACACCAAAGAATGAAGACTATAGAAGAGAAAAAAATCACTCCAGGGGTGGACTGAAGAACATTTGTGCAAAACATTTCCTACTTCGTAAAAAGTTGCAAATAGTGAATTGGTTGAAAATATTTTGATAACCAAAAATGTGCTCACAATGGCGAATACAGAAAATGGCAGGCGTAGAAATTAGACTTCAACATAGGTGCAACTTAAAAGAAGAATTTGGTGCAAAACAAAAAAACTCCCTTAAAGTCGATGAAACTTAACAAAGACAAGCACAAATGCAAAAAACGGATCAGGGCCCTAGTGTACATATTAGGGTATTCAACAAAAGTCAATGACATATAGCATTGCAGCCCAACGTACCCCATTCTGCAGTGTAATGACTTGGTATAAGCAAGCTGAACCAAAAAATCATACATTTAGTGATGTACCACCAATGCTATTAGACCACACGGCAGCTATGGGGACCGTTAGTCGGGGGGCCCGGTAACAGTGCCAGCACCAGACCCCCCCCCATTGTCCTCCTCCTCCCGCCACCATATACCTCCATTTATTATAATGCAGCTCCCATATTGTTTAATGCACCCCCTCTCCCCATTGACCTAAGGCCACTGTGTATTCACTGATTAAAATATTAAAGTAAGTACTCACCTCTCCTCGGTGCCCCTGCTGCTCCCGTTTCCGTGCTAGTGTCCTGTGCTCTGTGATATCACTGCGCTCTGCTGGGCTGAGATGTCAGAACGCAGGCAGAGGGGGAGAATGATGAAGGAGGTAGCGGACAATGGAAAGCTCCCTCTGCTGCACTGGGCTCCCCTAACTCACGGCATCATAGCAGCTGCATGGTCTGCCACCATTGGTGGTGTGCCACTGCTGAGCTGGATGTGAGTCATTAGGGATGCACATCCAGCTGAAGCAGGTTCTGGGGTAGACGGGCCCCTGTATATCCAGGCTCAGTCGCAACACCTGCGACTGTGATCATTACATCCCTGCTCACGATGCAAGGGGGCCTCTTCTAAGTCCTATGCAAGTACAGTTTTGCATTATGATAAACTGTTCAAGTTGAAAGGGCCCATAAACTTATCTTGCACAGGGGCCCTCTTCAGTCTGTGTCTGCCACTGCTGCAGGGCCCCTGCATGTCTCTGTACAGACCCCATGCACAGGCCTCTGTTGCCTTTCAGATTTAAAGGGCAAATTTTTTATTTATTTATTTATTGGTGCTTTAAATGCAAGTCCCCACCACCTGTCATATACTCACCTTCTGTGGTCTTCATTCTTTAACAGCGACGCTCCGTTTGGTGACATGCTGGCTGCTCCTCTGTCTCAGTATTAACTGGGTATATAAGCTTAGTAGACTTTATTATTGGGTTATCACTACAAGGGGCCTTAACTGAAAACTCGTCATCATTGCATATTCATTTATCTTGCATCATATACCCTCTTGTACGCTCCAGAGGCTGATGGGTACTACTTTGGTTATGAGTCACCCGGGGCAGTGGGGAACTCGGGTATTTGGACCCTTTCCACTGTGGTTGGGGATGTCACCGGTGGCCTGCTTGGACCCGTGGCCCCAGAGACCGAACTTAAAAGGGGGACATATGTACAGGCGAAATAAAGTTTATAGTATAGTTCTCGTGACGCCACCCACAGCTTCTGGTGATCGAGCACCAGCGCCGCTTCAGTCCTCCGGAGGCTGGTGGTATAGCGGCCTTGATGGTATAACTCCCTACAGGTGGAGCTGACCCTCCGGGGCAGGGATGCACCGGTGATGATAGGGGTGCTGGTGATGGATGGATGAGCAGAGACCTGGCCAGATAGTTGGATAACGGGACAGTCTCTGAGGATTGCAGGGGCTTGCGGAAGAAACTGACACACACACCGCTAGTCGCTCTTTACCTTTTTACTGGTGGAGCAGGTAAATTGTCCAGGGTACCCCCGGGTGTTGAGGATGCATTTCTGAGTCTCCACAGTGAGTGGGTATAAGGCCTCCTTGTTGCTTTCCCTGTGTGTGTGTGTGTGTGTGTGTGTGTGTGTGTGTGTGTGTGTGTGAAGCCCCCGCCTGTGTACCGCTGACTCTCTCCTCGCGGCGCCTGGCTCCCTGGTATGTGACTGAAGTCTCCACGGTTTTCCGGTGTTCTCCACTGGGCCTGGTGCACTCCAGAGGATGCGGACTCAGGTGTCCGGTGGTTGCTCAGGGATGTACCTAACGCTGGCTCCTCGGTTCCCCCACTATTCTGCCTCTTCTACTTGCCTCTCGACCCAATCTTGGGCCTTGCAGGGCTACCGGAGACTGGTCAGGGTGACTTGCTTGGCCCTAACGCGACACCGAACACCAGCACTTCTTTGCAGCTCTTGTAGCGTCTGAACATACTCTGTCTAACTCCGCCCCCAGCACCAGTATTTATAGGGGATCCTGCCTAAAAGCATCAGGTTGAGCTCCCCCTACTGTGCTGGGGTGGAAGGTGTTGCGTGTAACTGTGTACCGCTGTGGAAACCCATCCATGCTTCGGGTGAGTCTGTGGGTACCTGTGGTTATCAGGGCGCCACAATACACACTCCTGTAATTCATTTATTTTGCACCATATACCCTCTTGTACGCTCCAGAGGCTGATAGGTTCTACTTTGATATAGACTTCATGTAATTGTTACACCATTGATACTGATTTCATATTATATTTATGATACCATTCATTATTGGTCGCTCATCCCTGGACGACGAGCAAGTTTTATGACACCCCATATTATGCACGGTTCTTCTTTGTTTCTGTATTTGAACTGGAAATATCACATTCATAATCTGTACATTGTACCTTGTATCCCCCTGGTTTGTCCATTGTATGATATCTGCCCTTTCGTTATTTGGCTCCATATATCTTACAACATTGGTGGGTTTTTTTCATGTGATACCATCTACTCTCACCCCATTACTCCATCCAATTTTTCATTACCTTGTGCTATTATAGTATATATATTGTACGAGACAGATATGATATGATGCACTCTGTTTTGCCCTAACTGTTCTAATAGTGGTGTGAAGCCCAACATTTATATTGCATTTAGCATCACTTTACGTAATGTACTTGCCGGGCCCCCCTGGAGCCTTGGGCCCTGGGCTGTAGCCCAGATTGACCTCATTATAATCCACCCCTGGGTATATCTTTTCTATCATTGCTTACCACCATCTACTCAATTACCTTGACTAACTGTATCATTGGTCCATTTCCAAATGTATGGCCATATGATCATCTTGTATACTATTACCGGCTATTGAGGATTATTTGTACATACAATATCTTTATACTGTGGTTTTGTCCCATGTGCCCTATTATTGTTTTTAAGTGTATTTAATTATCCTTCTGTACATGTGGATTGAATAAAAATATCTTTTCACTTTTTGTATACTATATGGTTGTGTTACTCCCATTTGTGCCTCGCCTTGTCTTTTCTAGCCATTTTTGTTTTCTGGCATGGTGAGCACCCCTTGAACTATTGTTGGGCATTTTTGCCAGGTGTGCATTTTCTTCTCTGTCGCATTAAGCATTTGGGACGTAACTTCTGGCCAGTCAAAAGGCACTAGATGGCGCCACAGCATCGGAGCAGTGTCGGTAATAGGTGAAGACGACAGAAAGTGAGTATATGACTGGTGGAATGGGTTCATATTTTAAGTGCCACTCCACCACTACATCTCTACGAAAGCCTCATTCTGTCTACACTTCATTGAGAGCCTCGTGCTGCCTGCATAGAGATGCATTGAACACTTGGTACATGACTTCTGATTTCCGGCCAGTCAGAAGTTACAGGTGTAAGATGGCGCCGCAGCATCGGAGCCGTGTCATAAGAGGTGAAGATGCCAGGTCAGTATATGACCAGGGGCAGGGGACTTAGATATAAAACACTGGAGAAAAAAAGGGCCTTAAAGGGGAACTCCAGGGAGAGAAAACATTTTAGTACAGTTCCTGCCCTCCTACATGATGAAGCAGAGCTGTACACTGCAGTTCTAGGATCTATAGATCACTTATAAATCTATAAAATCATACTTGTTCCTTAGCTCTGACCCCCCTCATGGGACAGAGAATTTTCAGCATGTCAGCTTTATGTAGGAACAAAAAGCAGGAAGGGTGTCAGGGGTGTGGATGCTGGGAGATGCAGGATCATCCTACATTAACGGCCCCTCACATTTCTGTATAGGAAAGGGGCATGGCCGCTGGCCCCATGCTCACACATACAATCCTGTCCCTGATATACCATTCTATGTGACAGGGGGTCCAGGCTTGAAATAGCAATCATGTCACCAAGCAGATACAAACACATGCTGTGATCCTCTGCTGTATGATTATGCATAATGTGTACTGTTATTGTGAGGCTAGGAGCAGAGGCAAATCATTACATTGATCGATTCAGCCCATAGGAACATGGCATCTTCTGATCCCTCCAACTTTCAATGGATCATCATCATCACTCCTCACTGGAATGTAGGCTGATCCTGCAGCTCCCAGCATCCACGCCCCTGACACACCTCCTGCTTTCTGCTCCTGCATGAAGCTCTCAGGCTGAAAATTTTCTGTCCCATGAGGGAGGGGGGACTCTAAGGAGGAGGTATGCATTTATCAATTTATAAGCGATCTATAGATCCTAGAACTGCAGAGTCATCATGTAGCAGGGCAGGAACTGTACTAAAAAGTCTTCTCTCCCCGGAGGCCCCTTTAAATGGAAGTGACTGCAGTACAAACATAAACTGTGTTGATTTCATGCCCTCTGCTGGACAGACCTGTAACTGCAAACAGCAAACTGTCGACATAAATCCTGTTGTAGTTTAATGACTCATTTTTTTACTGGATCAATACTAGCATCCTAATCCCTATGATCAAGTTACATATAAGGTTCTCTGTGGAGTGTTATCTGCTGGACTTGATGTTTATTGGTGTATTGTATCTGAATACCAAGGAAACATAAAGAAAACACATGAAGAAAACTGGCAAACGGGCCGCGCTCTGCTCCAGATCTCCGGCTGCACCACATCAGTCCTACTTATAAATGAGTCACGGCCGGTTACAGCTGTCTGAGAATTAATGCCGTGACGCAGGCGCTTCACCAAATGGCCAACTCCCTGCAATTATACAACGTCGTCCAGACACTTCTTTTATAGTTTCTAAAGCCTTTATTAAATTATAGAAAATGGAAATGCAAAAAAAAAACAACAAAATCTTTTTCTCGTGTTTGAGGATAAAGATGATTTAGAAAATTGAAGCAATATAATTAAAAGCCTAATTGGAATAGAGAAACAGAGTGCGGTCCTCTGGTGGAAGTCTAATGAAGGAAAGGATTAGCGGAGGCGCCATAAAAGAACAGCGAACTTATGGAGTAGATACCAACGGGGTGGACAGTTTGCAAACGTCCATATTGTTGCAAATTGTCTTTTCAGAGAGGAAGAGGGCTTGAACTCTAGCGCCACCTAATGGAAGTAGCAATCCTAAAAGTCTAGGGAGACCCCACTTAGCCTCTCGCACAGCCAGATCAGATCTCATACTTTGCACTGACGAGGAACAATACCCCCGAAACACCGTGTTTGCATTAAAGGGCTCATTAAAGGGTCAATGTTGACTTTTAGGATTGCTATTTTCAATAGGTGGCGCTAGGGTTCAGGTCCTCTTCCTCTCTGAAGAGACAATTTGCATATTTTAGTTCCCAGAGGAGCATGTGACTCGCCCAGGGTATGGGGACTTGGGTATCTGGGCCCTCTGCTTTGGTAGGGATGTCACTGGTGGCCTGCCCAGACCCGTGGCCCTGGGGTCTTACTAAAAAGGGGTAGTTTGTGTTGGAATGGAGATAAAAGTTTATACGTTTATCGTGACGCCACCTGAGGTATCTGGTGACTGCATCAGCGCTGCGTAAAGCCTCCAGGGATCATGGATGAGCAGCTAGGTGGTGAAGCTCCCCACAGGCGGTGGTTATGAACATGAGGGATGGAGCAGGGGTTTGGCCGGGCTGTTGGATAACAGGACAGTCTCTGTGGATGGCGGGGGCGTGGGTAAGGAACTGACACACACCGATGGTTGTCCTTTACCTTATACTGATGTTGTTGCAGGTACACGTCCAGAGCACTGCCGGGTGTTCAGGATGCACTTCTGGGTCTCCACAGCCAGGGCCGCACCGTCCATTGGACAGTGTGAGCCCTGTCATTCAGGCGGCAGCCGGCAGGGGGAGCGGCTGTGCAGAAGGGGGCGGCGCCTCATGCAAACAGCCTCCCCCTGTCATGGCGCCGGCCGCTCACCCCGCGCACCGCAGGTAAGCGGCAACCGCCGGGGGAGAGGCACAGAAGGGGCGGCAGCCCGGGGCTTCAGTAGCACCCCCCCCTTCCGGTACTCACTCGGTGCACCCCTGTCCACAGCGAAAGGGTATAAGGCCTCCTTGTCTCTTTTCCCTTACGTGTGAAGCCCCTGCCCTGTGTAAAACTTTGCTGGCCTCCTCTGCTCTCTTCCTCTCCACCTGTGCTGTCTTCGGGTACCCCTCGATGAACTACCGCTATGCTTTCCTTTGTGGTGCCTGGCTCCCTGGTGTGCGCAGATGTCCGGGAGACTGAAGTCTCCACAGTGGACCGGTATTCTCTACTGGGCCGGGTTCTCTCCAGTAGACTCGGACTCCAGTGTCCAGCGTCTGATTTGAGTGAACCTAACACTGGCTCCTCGGTTCCCACTTTGTTCCTTTTACTCTCCTCGCCTTCTGACCCCACTCTTGGGCCTTTCAGGACTACTCGGAGGCTGTTCTGGGTAACTGGTGCGGGCCTAACGCAGCACCGAACACCAGCGTCTGCACACTCCAACTAACTCCGCCCCCAGCACCAGTATTTATAGGGGATCTTGCCTAAAGGCAGCAAGTGCAGCTCCCCCTACTGTGCTGGGGTGGAAGGTGTTGTCTGTGTCTGTGTACCCACTGTGGAAACCCATCCATGCTGTAGGTGAGTCTGTGGTTACCTGTGTGAGCAGGGCGCCACATTCCCCCCTAGGAAAGGTCAGTACTCCTGGACTGAGGAACAAGCTTTGGTTAGCATACACATATATATTACAACAGGTAACATATTTACAGAGTCTCAAAACCAAAAACTTACAAAAAACACTAAAAAATGGCAAAACAGGTACAGTCCATACGGTGCTAGTCCAGAGTGCCACAAATGGAAGGCGTTTAAGTCTCCTCATTACTGGGGTGCCAGATTGAGGTGTCAGTCTCCACAAAGAGAAAAGCTTGCCCCCTTAGCCCCATGTTGCTGCAGACATTTAACCCCATAACGACGGCCTAACGCCCAGAGACGTCGGAAAAAATGGGTACTTATGCCTGGCTGACGTCTGTAGACGTCAGCCAGGGAAAGTGCTCTAGCGCCCCCCAGTGGTCAAAAATCTCCGGGGTTTCAGCTACCGGGGGTAGCTGAGACCATGCAGATTATGAATCGGGCCGGTTTTTACCGGTACCCGCCATGTGATCACGGTTATACAGCGTTTACCGGAGTATAACCGTGATCACATGAATATACAGTGAATCGCCGGTAAATAAATGATTTCTCTGTCATGCCACAGGATCAAACCTGTGGCATGACAGAGAAATGTCTTTCCCTGTCCTCTGGTACCGGTACACAGCCCCCGGTACCGGTACCCGGCCCCCACCCCCTCCTTTCCTCCTAAAATGCAGCCGCAGCGCTTCACAAGCAGCGCTGCCGGCCGCCTGCAGCCCCATGCTGTGGATTCCTCACTGATGTGACATGTCACACATGTCACATCAGAGAGGAATAAGCCCCCTGCCTCCGGGTCCCCTTAGTCCCCCCCCTTCCAGGTCCGGTCTTCAGGTGCCCCCCCTCCCCAGCTCCGGTCCTCAGCCGCCGCTTCTGCACCCGCCGCCGCCATCATCTCCCTCCCATCTGAGCTGTCAGATGGGAGGGAGATGATCGCTCCCTCGGTCACCCCCCTGTCACCCCACTGTCACCCCCCCAGTCACCAGCGTCACCCCCCCGGTCACCGGTGCATACTTACCGGCCGGGATCTTCTTTCATCCTGCCCCCTGCGCCGACTTCCTGTTCTGTCAGGAGCATGCGCAGACAGAGCAGAAACTGCTCTGTCTGCCAGGGTAAACTGACAGCTCATGACCTCAGTGAGGTCATGGCAGGTCAGGATCCTTGGTTCACAAAGGGTCAATTGTGATCCCATGATGGGACCACAATTAACCCTTTGTGAACCAAGGATCCTGACCTGCCATGACCTCACTGCAATCATGAGCTGTCAGTCTGTGCAGAGACTGTTCTGCCTGCAATTAGACTGACAGCTAATGATCGCAGTGAGGTCATGTCAGGTCAGGATCCTTGGTTCACAAAGGGTCAATTGTGATCCCATGATGGGATCACAATTGACGCTTTGTGAACCAAGGATCCTGACCTCACATCACCCTACTGAGGTCATGACCTGTCATTCTCCTGGAAGAAATGCCAGCTTTTATAGCATATGGGGGACGCCCCCATATTCTGTAAAAGACTGGAAATCATAGAGGGACCTCCCACTGGACTACGTCGGACCTTCCTGCTGGACTACGTCGGACCTTCCTACTGGACTACGTCGGATGCCAAAGAATAATAAAGATGGGGTCTAAATAGTGTCTGTGTTTTTTTTCTAATAAAAATATTTTTTTCTGTCTTGTGTCTTCTTTACAATTTACTAGGGATTCTTAATGGCCCGGTCTAATATTGGCCAGACATTAAGAATCTCGGGCTTAGTGCCAGCTGCAAAAAAAGCTGGCATTAACCCCTTATTACCCAGTCTGCCACCGCTACACGGCAGCTGGAAGAGCTGGATACAGCGCCAGAAAATGGCGCTTCTATGAATGCGCCATTTTCTGGGGCGGCTGCGGACTGCAATTCGCAGCGGGGGGGCCCAGAAAGCTTGGGCCTCCCTACGCTGTGGATTCCAGCCCCCAGCTGCCTAGTTGTACCTGGTTGGCCCAAAAATATGGCGAAGCCCACGCCATTTTTTTTTTAATTATTTCATGAAATAATTTAAAAAAAAAGGTCTTCCCTATATCTTTGGTTTCCAGCCAGGTAAAACTAGGCAGAAGGGGTTGGTGGCAGCCCGTAGCTGCCTGCTGTACCTGGCTGGACCAAAAGTATGGCGAAGCCCCACGTCATTTTTAAAAAAAAATTTAATAAAGAAATACTAAAAAAAATGCAGGAGAGGAGACGCCCAGGACACGGTGTCTCCGAATCTTGTGCACATGCTCTAAAAGTGAGAAATTATGTGAAAAAAAGAAAATGTTCAGTATACTAAATGCTCACTATACCCCTAGATATAATCCTTGAGGCGTCTAGTTTCCAAAATGGGGTCACTTGTGCGGGAGCTCCAATGTTTAGGCACACAGGAGCCCTCCATACACAACATGGTGTCCGCTAACTATTGGAGCTAATTTTCCATTCAAATTGTTAGCGGACACCATGTCGCATGTGGAGAGCCTCTGTGTGCCTAAACATTGGAGCTCCCCCACAAGTGACCCCATTTTGGAAACTAGACCCCCCAAGGAACATATCTAGATGCATAATGAGTACTTTAAACCCCCAGGTGCTTCACAAATGAATCCATAAAAATGAAAAAAGAACATTTTTGTGGACAGAAAGTACTTTTTCATTTTTATGGATCAATTTGTGAAGCACCTGGGGGTTCAAAGTGCTCACTATGCATCTAGATAAGCTCCTTGGGGCGTATAGTTTACAAAATGGGGTCACTTGTGGGGGAGCCCCAATGTTTAGACACATAGGGGCTCTCCATACGTGACATGGTGTCCACTAACAATTGGAATTGTAAGTTGATACTTTGTTGTGTATGTCGATCCCCTGTGTGCCTAAACATTGGAGCTCCCCCACAAGTGACCCCATTTTGGAAACTAGACACCCCAAGGAATTTATTTAGATGCATAGGGAGCACTTTGAACCCCCAGGTGCTTCACAAATTGATCCATAAAAATGAAAAAGTACTTTTTATCACAAAAATCTTCTTTTTTTTCCTTTTACGGACTAATTTGTGAAGCACCTGGGGTATGAAAGTGCTCACTATGCATCTAGATATGTTCCTTGGGGGGTCTAGTTTCTAAAATGGGGTCACTTGTGGGGGAGCTCCAATGTTTAGGCACACAGGGGCTCCCCATATGCGACATGGTGTCCGCTAACAATCTGAATGGAAAATTAGCTCCAATAGTTAGCGGACACCATGTCGCGTATGGAGAGCCGCTGTGTGTCTAAACATTGGAGCTCCCCCACAAGTGACCCCATTTTGGAAACTAGACACCCCAAGGAATTTATTTAGATGCATAGTGAGCTCTTTGAACCCCCAGGTGCTTCACAAATTGATCCGTAAAAATGAAAATGTACTTTCTTTTCCACAAAAATTTTCTATTTTCGTTTTTTATGGTTTCATTTGTGAAGCACCTGGGGGTTCAAAGTGCTCATCACCCATCTAGATAAGTTCCTTGGGTGGTCTAGTTTCCAAAATGGGGTCACTTGTGAGGGAGCTCCAATGTTTAGGCATACAGGGGCTCTCCATACGCAACATGGTCTCCGCTAACAATTGGAGCTAATTTTCCATTCAAATTGTTAGCGGACACCATGTCGCGTATGGAGAGCCCCTCTGTGCCTAAACATTGGAGCTTCCCCACAAGTGACCCCATTTTGGAAACTAGGCCCCCCAAGGAACTTATCTAGATGCATAGTGAGCATTTTGAACCCTCTGGTGCTTGACAAATTGATCCGTACAAATGAAAAAGTACTTTTTTTTTCACAAAAACTTTCTTTTGTCCTCAATTTTTTCATTTTCACATGAGCAACAGGATAAAATGCATCCTAAAATTTGTTGGGAAATTTCTCCTGAGTACACCGATACCTCATATGTGGTCATAAACCACTGTTTGGGCGCACGGCAGGACTCGAAAGGGAAGGAGCGCCATTTGATTTTTTGAATGGAAAATTAGCTCCAAAAATCAAATTGCGCTCCCTCCCTTCTGAGCCCTGCCGTGCGCCCAAACAGTGGTTTATGACCACATATGAGGTATCGGTGTACTCAGGAGAAATTGCCCAACAAATTTTAGGATCCATTTTATCCTGTTGCCCATGTGAAAATTAAAGAATTGAGGCTAAAAGAATATTTTTGTTGGAAAAATTAAAATGTCCATTTTTTGTTTCCACGTTGCTTTAGTTCCTGTAAAGCAACTGAAGGGTTAATAATCTTCTTGAATATAGTTTTGAGTAGCTTGAGGGGTGCAGTTTTCGGAATGGTGTCACTTTTGGGTGTTTTCTGTCATCTATGCCCCTCAAAGGGACTTCAAATGTGATGTGGTCACTAAAAAAATGGTTTTGTAAATTTTGCTGGAAAAATTAGAAATTGCTGATGAACTTTGAACCCTTATAACGTCCTAACCACAAAAATTTTTTTGCCCAAAATTGCGCTGATGTAAAGTAGACATGTGGGAAATGTTATTTATTAACTATTTTGTGTCACATAACGCTCCAGTTTAACAGAATAAAAATTCAAAATTTGAAAATTGTGAAATTTTCAAAATTGTTGCCAATTTTTTAATATTTTCACAAATAAACGCAAAAATTATCGACCTAAATTTACCACTAACATGAAGCCCAATATGTCACGAAAAAACAATCTCAGAATCGCTCGGATCCAATGAAGTGTTCCAGAGATATTACCTCATAAAGGGACACTGGTCAGAATTACAAAAAACGGTCTGGTCATTTAGGGGGAAATTGGCTGCGTCACTAAGGGGTTAATCTAAAACCACACACAAGTCCTAAAAGTAAATAGTGAACCAAAACAAACAAATGAACAGCACATACATTTTGTCTTTTATTTTATTGAGGAATTTGATCCAATATCATATCTGTGATCAGCAAAAGTATGTGAACCTTCGCTTCCAGTATCTGGTGTGACCCATTGTGCCGCAATAACTGCATGTAAATATTTCTGGTAATTGCTGATTAAGTCCTGTCCATTGGCTTGGAGGAATTTTATCCCGTTCCTCCTTACAAAACAGCTTCACCCCCCTTATGTTGATGTTTTTTTCCCATGAAACTTCAGGTCCTTCCACTACAATTCCTTACAATTAAAGGTATAGTGCTACAAACAATTGTACATTTTAATTAACAGATCTTAGAATAAAAATAAATTCTACAATTGGATGTGTTAAAAAATGTTCCTGTCCCGAGATATTCTTACAATGTGACCCTGTGTCCAACCACGCAGCAACAGATCGGACATGCCACTGCTCCTGGGCAGGGAAGGAAGCAAGAGAATATACAGACATTACAGCCGGGGATCACAGAATATAGGAGTATATAGACATTACAGCCGGGATCACAGAATATAAGAGTATACAGACATTACAGCCAGGGATCACAGAATATAAGAGTATACAGACATTACAGCCAGGGATCACAGAATATAAGAGTATACAGACATTACAGCCGGGGATCACAGAATATAAGAGTATACAGACATTACAGCCGGGAATCACAGAATATAAGAGTATACAGACATTACAGCCGGGGATCACAGAATATAAGAGTATACAGACATTACAGCTGGGGATCACAGAATATAAGAGTATACAGACATTACAGCAGGGGATCACAGAATATAAGAGTATACAGACATTACAGCCAGGGATCACAGAATATAAGAGTATACAGACATTACAGCCGGGGATCACAGAATATAAGAGTATACAGACATTACAGCCGGGGATCACAGAATATAAGAGTATACAGACATTACAGCCAGGGATCACAGAATATAAGAGTATACAGACATTACAGCTGGGGATCACAGAATATAAGAGTATACAGACATTACAGCCGGGGATCACAGAATATAATAGTATACAGACATTACAGCTGGGGATCACAGAATATAAGAGTATACAGACATTACAGCCGGGGATCATAGAATATAATAGTATACAGATAACTGTTGCCTCTTATCTCAGTAATGGAAAACATTGTCTTCACTGAATACAGATATTAATTACACTGGAATTAAGAATTCTGAAAATGAAAGATCAATCCTGGAGGAGAAAGAGGTAGAATTCACTAATAACATATATGACAACATTTCTTATTTTAATGTGTACTATTGATTTATGGGAAAAAATAAAACCTATAACGCCGGTTACTCCTTAAAGCACCACTCCAGCGTTTTTTATGCTTTAAATGTAAGTCCTTCACCCCATGTCTTATACTCACCTTCTGGCGTTTTCCTACTTTACCAACTGCTGCTCCGGTCCCGCGCGTGCTATCTTGTGCCCGAAAGTCAGAAGCTATATCACAGGGGTTCGATGCATCTCTATGAGAGCCAAAACGAGGCTCTCATAGAGACATGTTACAGAATGACCTCCTGTGTACTCCATGAAACACTGAAGGTTACTTTTCATTGCTGACTGACCGGAATGCCGCTGGAAAAGGATGAAGACGGTGGAAGGTGAGTATAACACACAGCTCGGGGGATTTAGACTTAAAGCACCACTACAGTGGTGCAATAGAAAACAACTGTGGAGTGGTGCTTTATTCCGGTACAGTCTTCATCTGTATCTTTTTACCAGGCATTCCTATTACCTGCCCTGATTGGATGTCACCTTGCCGTATCTGTGCTGCGTCTTCCAGAATCTGATGCACCTTAGATCCCCTAAATGAGATCATGCTGCCAGTGATGATGGGGGAAGAGGCGTTGGTGTAACATGAAGGGTCAGCTCTGTTAGTGGAAACTGCGGCCTCATCTAAGAAATATTTATATTATACCAGGGACGAACCATTTATGTAAAAGCTTCCTTACTGCTGGTTTATACAGGGCTGCGGGATCGGAGGCTCCTTACAAGGCCGGGCGCATCAATGATTGCCGAAAGTTCCGTTTGCCAGTAACGCTCCCAATGTAGATCCTAAACATGTCCATTGGGCTCCGATGCCAGACGGAAGACAAAAGAGTGACCTTTTTGCCTACATCTGACCCCTACAAATCACATACAGGTGCCCTTTAATGAATTAGAATATCATCAAAAAGTTCATTTATTTCAATAATTCAATACATAAAGTGAAACCCATATATTATATAGAGTCATTACACACAGAGGGATCTATTTCATATGTTTATTTCTGTTATAGAGTAGGGAGAATGAAGGGTTGAAAACCGCGCTGCCGTATTCCACGAGACATCAAAGGGTGAATATAATATTGATTTATTAGTCAGCACGTTACAGGGCTCCATATCCCTTCCTCAGGACAAATTGCCACGTTTTAGGGCGTTGACTAATAAATCAATATTACATTCACCCTTTGATGTCTCGTGGAATACGGCAGCACGGTTTTTAACCCTTCATCCTCCCTACTTTAATTTTCTGAGATAATGACCTTTGGGTTTTCATTGACTGTAAGCCATAATCATCAACATTAACAGAAATAAACACATGAAATAGATCCCTCTGTGTGTAATGACTCTATATAATATATGCGTTTCACTTTTTGTATTGAATTACTGAAAAAAAATTAACTTTTTGATGATATTCTAATTAACTGAGATGCATCTGTAGCTGTCATGTGATGCTAGACAACAATTAGGTTGACACAGGGCCTCGTCACTACAAGAACTAGGTGGTGACACAGTCAGGACTAGAGGCAGCAGAGAGGAGAGGTAATCTAGGGTCTGTTCCATGAGAGTTCGCAGTATACCAGGAGTAGACAGAGACATGGTCATGTAACCATGGGTCAAGGGAGTAGTATTCCAGGAGGTTCCAGGGAATAAACAGAGGCTTAAACAGTTCATGATCCAGGGGTCAAACTACCAGGAAAGGTAATAGGTACAGAGAGCAGGCAAAAGAACAATCAAACAACAGTCCGGGTCAGAAAATAGAGATCAGTAGACACAGGAGAGCAAGCCATACAGTACTTAAGGCAAAATGTACAACAAGCAACATTCAGGGGTAAGCTGCTCAGTTAAGTAACAGAGTAATCACTTGTAAGTAGAAACACCTGAAAAACCCAACCCTTTTTCAGAACCAGCATGGAAAACAGGTCATGTGACATGGGTCACTGCAGAAATAACTAGTCCCAGAGGTGACAAAATAGACTGCAATAATGGAAAGTAAATAATAATAATTCTACTACTTACTGGAAGTAAAGGGAGGTCAAGCAATGCGAGGTCAGGTCCAGGAAATGGCACAATAACAGCAAGGGGTAGTCAGAGACGAAGTTCAATTCTAGCCGAAGTCAGGAAAACCAGAGGGGCTAAACAGAATACAGAGGAGCAGGCAAAAGGAGAAGTCAGGTCACAAGCAGAGGGTCAAAGTCCAGGTAAGGTAACAAAGTCAGGCAGGGATCAGTCCTACATAGGCAAAAGCAAGTGTACAATTGACACTGAATAGAGCAGCTAGCTTGCTTAAGTAGAGGACTAATTAAGTGAAGTGAAGGCAGGTGATTGCAGCACAGACCCAGCACAGACTAATGGCGGGTTTACACGTCGCGATATCGCAGTACAATTTCAATCAAAAGTCACGTGGTTCAATCGTTGGACCCGATATCGTGCCTGCGTTGTATGGTGTGAACGTCCAATGCGATGCAGGAACGATGTCAATGCGATATCGGGGATCGAATGAGCGTGCTATTCAATGCCCCGATATTGCATAGCGATTGAAGCCAGATCGTGCTGTGTAAACACCCAATTACGATGCGATTTGATACGTCACCCATTCACTCCCATGTTAACTATGCGATCCTGGATTGGGAGGCGGAGACATCGCACGGACGTTGTATTACGATATCGCAGCGTCTAAACAGTCAATGCGATGCGGGTGAAACGTGCACTAATTGCGCGCTCCCGCGCCATTGAGTTGCGATATCGAAACGATATCGTGGCGTGTAAACCCACCATAACAGCTTCCACAACAATAGTAACAGACAAAGGCATTGTGGAGATTGTGACTGCTCTGAATCAAAACATACTGACAACTCAGGACATGCAAGTACCAGTAGCAGCAACATACAATAGCACCCTAGATGTGCTGCACCGCGGGATTGTGATATGACAAAAGTCACAAATTTGCAAGGACTATCCAAATTTTTCAAATTGAATCCCTGTGAGATTGGGAGAAAGGACATGAACTTCCCTATGCTACCAACTTTAATGTTGGAGGTATGAAGCAGTGCAGTAAATGACTGTTTAATCCCATTGAGTCCAGTGAAAAATGTACACAGTTGTAACGTTTACATCTATTGATGATGGATCCTCTGTGTGGCGTCTGGCACAAATATCGGTTTACCATCATGAGTTTTTCAATGACGCTTCTGCAAAATGAATTCCATTATAATCTATGGGTGACGTGTTACAATAACAGTGGTATCCATCACCCATATACAAATACAACATCGGTTTTAAGAATATGTCATGAAATCACTCACAGCGTATCCCTTTCACCCTTTAAAGGGACTCTGTCACCAGGTTTTTTCCATCCCATCTGAGAGCAGCATAATGTAGAGGTAGAAACCCTGATTCCAGCGATGTGTCACTTACTGAGCTGCTTCCTGTTACTGTTTCTCTGCTGCATATTTAACAGTTCATGAATATGCTGGACTAATTGAGTAGTCCTCTAATGATCATCTCCAGCTAATTAAACAGTAATTTTATCAAAACTACACTGAGCAGCCCAGTAAGTGACACATCGCTGGAATCAGGATCTCTGTCTCTACATCATGCTGCTCTCAGATTAGGTGGCAAAAACCTGGTGACAGTGTCCCTTTAAGGTCACGTGCACACATTGAGTATTGGGTGAGTTTTTAACTTCAGTATTTGTAAGTTAAAACTAGGAGTGGAACAACCAGAGGAAAAGTATAAGGCCACGTTCACACTATGCGCTATTTTTGCGCAGGCGCTCTTTGACGCGTTTTGCACACATTCACACACCACATTTTATGTGCTCCCTTCTCCCCATAAAGGGCAGGGTAGAAGTGATGTCATACAAGGGTGGAAGAATCCTCCCCTGTGTGACAGCCCCTTTTGGGTTTCGCACTGTATTAATATACACAGCGAAACCCAAATTAAACTAATCCAAATGTGTTCAAAATAATAAAAGTTGAATACTTACCTCTCCGCCGGGTGTTCCGGGAGCCGATACAACCGCAGGTATCAACCTTCCAGGGCCTATCAAGATCGTGATTGGTCACTCGCGGTCATGTGATATGCGCGTCATATGCACGTCACATATCACATGACCGTGAGCGGCCAATCACAGATCTTCCAAGGCCCTGGAAGGTCGCTACCAGCGGTTGTGTCGGCTCCCGGCTCCCCGAACACCCGGCGGAGGGTAAGTATTCAATTTTTATTATTTTTAACACTTTGGATCTCTTTAATTTGGGTTTCACAGTGTATATTAATAAACTATGAAACCCAAAAGGGTCTGTCACACATGTCACACAGGGGAGGATTCTTCCACCCTTGTGTGACATCATATCCTGCAACGCCGGCGTATTCGTGCTGGAATTGCGCATTGTCTGAATGGCGATGCGTAATTCCAGTGGGGATAATGGCTCCTATGGGAGAAGGCGCGTGCGTAGGTGCGTAAAGAATTGACATGTTGGTTCTTTTTACGCACATGCTTTCTCCCATAAAAGCGCTGCGTATTTTTACGCATTGTCTGAACGGCAAAAGTGAATGTACATTCACTTTGCCGGCAATTGCAGATGCGCTTTTTTGAAAAGTGCGCACAAAAAGCCCGCAAAAAAGCGCAATGTGTGAATGTAGCCTTAGGCTGAAGGCACACTGTGCGAGTGACTCGTGCAAGTACAATGCAAGGGACACTCGCATTGCACTGTGACCAGTGTTGCCATATCAGGCAGGGCACACTGGTGCGTGTCCCCTGCACGGAACTCGCACTGCGAGTCAAGTGAGAGTCCAGTCGCAGCATACTGAGACTGAACGCATGTTTGACGTGTGAGGGGCTAATGGAAGTCTATGGGTGCGAGGAAACCTCGCACCCAAACAGCACACTGTGTGAGTCATTCGCGCCTGTGCTATAGTTCCGACACGGGAAAGCCTTATGGGTATATATCTACAGATAAAGATCTGTAGATATAATAGCTATATCAGGCTTTCAGCTGCTTTGAAAGCAGCATATTTTAAATTTTCCGGGGTTAACCGGCATATTAACCCCACCTACAGCCTCTGTGCTGCATGTCAGTTGGGAGGCTGCAGATGCGGTTAACAAGCCAGTTATATAGGTTTAACCCCATGTTTCTATCATGCCAGTTTGTGTCCAGTTATGTCCACACTCCCTGGACACAAACTGACATGTCAGACTGTGTGTGCAGCGGTTAATGCACTTTTTTAATAAAAGCCGTCAATTACCACTATTCTGTAAAGTACTGTATTCTCCTGCGGTGAGCAGGAGTCAGGAGCTGTCCATGGTTCTGATCATTATAGCTGGGTGCTGAAGGTGCTCAGATTGCACTCAGCTTTTTAATAAGAGCCGGCAATTAGCGGTATTCATTAATTTACTGTATTATCCAGCGGTCTGCAGGACTCAGGAGGAGCTGTCCATGGTCCTGCACTGTAAGATGGTCCTGAGCATTAAAGCTGGGTGCTGACCAGCTTCAGCACCACAGACCCAGGAGAGCTCCTGCACTGTAATGCTGTGAATTTTCAGCACCAAGGAAAAGGTCTATAATTTCACGATCTTACAGTGCAGGACCATGGACAGCTCCCCCTGAGTCCTGCAGACCACCAGATAATACAGTAATTTAATGAATACCAGTAATTGCCGGCTTTTATTAAAAAGCTGCATTAACCCTTGCACACACACAGTCTGTCATGCCAGTTTGTGTCCAGTTTTGTCCACACTCCCTGGATACAAACTGACATGTCAGACTGTGTGTGCAGGGGTTAATGCACTTTTTTTAATGCAACCCGGCAATTACAGAATCATGTCAGTAGTGGGGATTTAACCCTTCAGGTGTCACCGCTGCAGTCACAGCGTGACAGCTGAATGGATACTGTGATGGCAACCTGGCAAATTCAAACACCGCTGCTTTGACAGAAGCGGTGTTTGAATACGCTGGTAAATGCTGTCTGCGGTCCTGAAGTTTGCTTCAGGACCATGGACAGCATCACACTGACACACACCACACACTCACTCACGCAGCACACTCCAGCACACTCACATACATACGGACATGCACACACACTCACACACACCACACTCGCACCACACTCAAAGCAAACACGCACAACACTCACATCACTGTCATGCATCAAACATGCTCCGTGTTTGATGCATGACAGTGTGCCTTCAGCCCAATAGAAACACGCCACCACTTCTGTATTTATCATCCACTTCTGGTTTTGGCTACAAATTCTGAGGTGAAAACTCAAAATGGCTCTGGGTCAGTGAGATTGGATGGAGACATCTGTGAACAGCAATTCTCAAGTCTTGTTACAGATTCTCAATGAGATTTCAGTTTGGACTGTGACTGGGCAGTTCACACACATGAATATGCTTTGATCTAAATCCTCCATTGTAGCTCTGGCAGGATGTGTAGGCTCATTGTTCTGCTGGAAGAAGAAGCTACAGCCCAATCTCAAGTCTTTTGCAGCCTCTAAATGGTTTTCCTCTTGGATTGCCAGGTATTTAGCTCCATCCCTGTTCCAATCAACTCTGACCGGTTTCCATGCTCCTGTTGAAGAAAAGCCTCCTCACAGCAGTATGTGCCACCTACCACCATGTGTGACGGTGGGGATGGTGTTTTCAGATTGATGTGCAGTGTTATTTTATCACCAAACATAGAGTTTTGCATTTAGCCCAGAAAGATTTACTTTGGTCTCATCTGACCAGAGCACCTTCTTCCACATGCTCACTATGTCTCCTGGCTATTTACCATGAAATAGCTTACTTCTTGCCACTCTTACAGAGAGGCCAGATTTGTGCACTAATAGTTGTTCTGTCAACAAAACAAAGGGAACAGTTCTCTTTTACCTTTTACTTAGTAGCAGAGTTGTCCGGGTACTGTCCAAAGCTGTTGTCGGGGATCCGGGCTTGGAAGCAAGTTGGGGTGACCCATTCCATGCAAGTTCTGGGGTTTACCTACTGCTTCAGTGTCAGTGGGCCCTGGCTGCATGTAGCAATGCTGAGGCCTCCTGTAGCCTGCTACAGCTGTATGACAGGCCGCACAAGCTCTCTGACGGCTTCCCGTATTAGCTGGGTCTCCTGAGCTCTATAATGTGGCTGTGTCTCCTAGCCTTAGGTTGGGGAGGCAACGTGAAATCACCCACCCTCCAGGTTTGGTTGCAGGATGTAGAATTCCTGGTGACCTCGGTCTACGGTGACCGTACTACGCTAGGTACTGGGACGAAACAGCACTGGCTCCACTCCCCGGACCTAGGCCTCCACTTCCACAAACCCTCACCACAGGTCTCACACACTGTCCAGTCCGTCTCCTAGGACGAGCCTTGCGTGGTGCCGTCCGTAGGGTCTTCTACAGTCCTCTCGGGAACTGAACTGCTTGACCCCTCCCCCAGGCCAGAATTTATAGGGGACCTGCCCTAGACAGATAGATAGATAGATAGATAGATAGATAGATAGATAGATAGACCAATAACGACTGCAGCACTCCAATATCGATGTATTTGCCTTTAATGGCCTTCAGGCATCTATGTGGGACGTTTCGGTCCTCAGACCTTCTTCCTTTGGCTGGAAGAAGGTCTGAGGACCGAAACGTCCCACATAGATGCCTGAAGGCCATTAAAGGCAAATACATCGATATTGGAGTGCTGCAGTCGTTATTGGTCTGTATAGGGGGGGTGAAGGAACTAATCCCTGGACTGATTTGCACCAACCCTATAGGGGATTAAGTGCTGCTCTTAACTTTTTTCTAGATAGATAGATAGATAGATAGATAGATAGATAGATAGATAGATAGATAAAAGTGATAAATGTTGAGAATTTATATAGACGGATGGATGATATAGATATTTATATACATATATAGATGATAAATTATTAGATAGACAGATAGCTACACACTATCTGTACAGTTTATTCAGTGTTATATGGCTTTCTTTCCCTATTGGTATGGCTGAGCTGTTAGTTATGACATCTCTTTATCTAGATTCAGCTGCATTCCTGCCCTCTGCTTTTATACAGGCTACTGCAATCCCTTCTATTTGATTGTGTTCTTCTATGTAATGTGATAGCTGGACGGCTATCACACATTACATGGTATAAAGGCAGAGTGCATTTTTCGGGTGATTTGCACAAGTGGAATAATAATTTATTTATGTTGGTCGTGTCCAGCAAATTTATAAAATTTAGACACAAATTCAATTTGCATCAAATCGATCTGCTCATCTGTAAGTAATTAATAATTCTCTAAGACCTTTGTGTAAGGTACCCTCGGCCCACGCCGCAGACCTTGATATAAAGCTGAAGCTTCTATGACTACGGCTCATCTCAAGATATTCTAAGTAATCTGCCATGTCATTGACAGCCGGAATCGCTGACAGGCTCTCCCCGCCAGCCTCACTCATCACCGTCACTCCATGACACTTTCTAGGAAGCGACGCTGTTCCTTTAAACATGATGAGGCCTGTGTGTGTGTGTGTACGATGGGGAATTGTCGGCGCGGTCTGGCTGTGACCTCTCACGTTCCTTCATCATCGTGTTTCCAAGGTTTCCAAATTTCCTCAAGAGGCAAAGAAATGATTTCCTTGTTCTAAACCCTTTTTTGCATACAACACATTTTGCAGTCTGGTTTTGATTTTCGAAGTGTTAGAAATTAAATTTCCTTACATCAGCTCCGCTGTGCGAATGGATTCATTGTGTAGAAATAACTATGACTACTTTGGTCCAGAAATAGCGCCACTCCTGTCCATGGGTTGTGTCTGATATTGCAGCTCAGCTTTATTAAAATGAATGTGGCTAAACTGCTATACCACCCTCCACCTGGAAACAGGTGAGGCGCTGTTTTTTTTGGGAAAAAAATTAGCTGTTTTATTAACACCAACCAAACCCTTTAAATTACTAGTTGTTATTTTTACACATACTATAATTGCATCATTACAAGACAGTTACTAGATGTTTCAGTGCATTAATGACAATGGTCTCACAGATTATAGATTAATCGATCGATAGAATAGAAAAAGGTTAGAAAGACAGATTGATATATACTGTCAATAGATAGATAGATAGATAGATAGATAGACAGACAGACAGACAGATAGATAGATAGATAGATAGATAGATAGATAAGAACTAGAAAAAAGTACTCTGCAGCACACAGCTACTACCAATGATGTACATGTGCTAACAAGCTATATATACCTGAGAAAAAAGTTTAAAAACTTACGTTTTTTCAAAAAACTCAAAAATCTTATCTTTTTATTTCTGAAGTTCTTGGTACACACATTGGCCAATGTCTGTTTGCTCACCGACTGCGACAAAGTGACTTCAGGTCCGATGAGTCCTACGCTGATATCCCTATCCTCCTTGTCCGCACATGTACATCATTGGTAGTAGCTGTGTGCTGCAGAGTACTTTTTTCTAGTTTATATCCAGCGTCACTGCTGGCACCAGTTCACATTGTCTGAGTGTGCTGTGCAGTTTTTTTCTCTTTTGTATTTTATGGAGTTGCTGGCTCCTTACTGCAACCTGCACCCTCATTGACCACAGGTGATCTAGGGTCGAGGTGGTGTCTGCCCACTGAGAAGTGGGGGAGCGGACAAGGAGGATAGGGATATCAGAGTATGACTCATCGGACCTGAAGTCACTTTGTTGCAGTCGGTGAGCAAACAGACATTGGCCAATGTGTGTACCAAGAACTTCAGAAATAAAAAGATAAGATTTTTGAGTTTTTTGAAAAAACGTAAGTTTTTAAACTTTTTTCTCAGGTATATATCGCTTGTTAGCACATGTACATCATTGGTAGTAGCTGTGTGCTGCAGAGTACTTTTTTCTAGTTTATATCCAGCGTCACTGCTGGCACCAGTTCACATTGTCTGAGTGTGCTGTGCAGTTTTTTTCTCTTATAGATAGATAGATAGATAGATAGATAGATAGATAGATAGATAGATAGATAACCAGAAAAAATGTCTGCACTTAGCACCCTCATTGCCCACAGGTGGTCTGAGGTTGAGATGGTGTCCACCCACTTAGAAGTGGGACAGGGAGGACAAGGAGGACAGGGAGGTCAGCGTAGGACTCATCAGATCTGGGGTCACCGTGGAGTGGTTGATGAGCAAACAGACATTGGCCAATATATGTACCAAGAACCCCAGAAAATAAAAAAATAAGAATATTGAGCTTTTTTAAAAAAAGCTTATGTTTTAACATTTTTTCCTCATATACCGCTTGTTAGCATTTGTGCAATATTGGTAGTAGCTGAGTCCTGCAGAGGAATTTTTATGGTTGTTTGTTCCAGCGTCCCTGCTGGCACCAGTTCACATTACGTCTTGAGTGCTGTGCAGTTTTTTTCTGTAGATAGATAGATAGTTATAGATAGATAGATATAGATAGATATAGATAGAGAGATAGATAGATAGATAGATAGATAGATAGATAGATAGATAGATAGATAGATAGATAGATAGATAGATAGATACAGTGGCGTACCACCCACGGTCGCAGAGGTCGCAAGTGCGACTGGGCCCGGAAGTACAGGGGCCCGGCGCCCGCCGACCCCTGCGACCCTGCGCCTGCTTTACATGGATGTGCATGCAGCATACCTAGGACGCACATCCATGTCTCTCTGCCGCTCTGCCAGGCCGGTCCCCAGGCGATTTACACCGGCTGCCGGAGGACAGGAAGGCGCGGCGGCGCGGCAGCTTTGAAACTTCCGCGGCTGCTGCGTCACGAGCTATGTCTCAGGACGGAGCCCTGAGCTTCTGGAGGTCCGGAGAGTCTGGCGGCAGCAGCCTCAGTCTCCCGCCGTGTGCAGGGCCTCTCATCCAGGAGCTGAGGACACGCTGTCACAGAAGAGGAGAGAGGTGAGAGGAGGAAAGCGCCGGGGGACAGAGGAGAACGGAGGGCAGAGGAGGAGGAGAGGGGGAGACACAGGAGGACAGGGGATAGAGGAGGAGGAGAACGGGGGACACAGGGGGATGGAGGAGGAGAGTGATGGACACAGGAAGATGGAGGAAGAGAGTGGGGATCACAGGAGAACTGGGCACAGAGGAGGAGGAGAGTGATGGACACAGGGGGATGGAGGAAGAGAGTGGGGATCTCAGGAGAACTGGGGACAGAGGAGGAGGAGGGTGGGAGACACAGGAGAATGGAGGACACAGGAGGAGGAGAGCAAGGGACACAGGAGAACGGGGGACAGAGGAGGAGGAGAGCAAGGGACACAGGAGAACGGGGGACAGAGGAGGAGGAGAGCGTGGGACACAGGAGAATGGGGGACAGAGGAGGAGGAGAGCCGAGGAGACAGGAGGAGGTGGAGAGTGGGGCACAGAGGTGAGAGCGGGGGACAGAGGAGGAGAGCAGAAGACTCCGCTACTGGAATAGGCTAACATGTGGGGTGACACTGGGTTTTGGAGTGAGTCTACTGTTTTGTGCAGTTGTCACTAATCCTATTTTTCAGATGTCGGTGGGGCTGCATATATAACACACTATATAGAGCAATATAAGGCTGCACTAATGGAGAGCTATGAGGCTGCATATATAAGGCTATACTATAGGGGCTGCACTACATGGAGAACTGAGCCTGCATTATACTATATGGAGGGCTGTGAGGCTGCATTATACTATATGGAGTGGCTATGAGGCTGTATTATACTATATAGAGGTCTATGCGGGTACTATATGTATGATAGTGGGGGTGCAATATAATAATTGGATGACTTGGGGCTACCTTATGAATGGGGGACATTGGATGCATTATAATACATGGAGGACTATGGGGATATATTGAAATATATGGAGTAATATGGGACGCGTTATAATAATTGGGACATCTATCATGGCGGGAGGAGGAAGACCATATATGCCAGAAAGGGGAATATATATACCACGATAAGGGCCATATTCGAGGAGCAGGACCATATATAGCAGGATGAGGGACATTAATACATAGAGGGGTCAATTTGTGAGTCTTTATAGAACTCTGAACTTTACATGGTGCCCAAACATCCGACCAACGTGTGCCCTCGCGGAGGGGGGGGCCCAGGTCTGAATTTCGCACCGGGGCCCACCGAGCCCTAGTTACGCCACTGGATAGAAAGATAGATAGATAGATAGATAGATAGATAGATAGATAGATAGATAGATATTCAATAAAGAAAGCAGCACAGCTCCCATCTGGGAGCAATATCAGTCCCGGCTCCTCTTCCTTCCACCATAAATACGGACTGCAGCACTCCTTATTCCTTTTTAGAATCCGCCTTTACTAGGCCATCTGTTGTAAATGCGACGTTTCGGGAGCAATCTCCCTTCCTCTAGCAGCTAGTCATAGCTCAGGCAGGACTTTTTATACACTCCGTTTACATAATCATTAATTATACAATTGTACATTATTAACTTTATTTCTCATAAACTTACTTCTATATAGGGTTCTATGTTACCATACAGTGCTCTAGTTATGCTTCATTATACCTCTTGTTTATCCATTGCTTATTACCATTTTATTTTTTCTTCATAATCATAATTATATTGCTAGATTAGGGACTATAAGGCTTATTAGCTGCAGCTGTCCGTAATAAAGCTCATCATACCACTACAGTGTTTTAAGGTTTTTCTACCTACATCCTCTGCCATTATCCTCGTGCACTGCCCCTCTGAACGCCCGCACATGCGCAGTGTGTATTATTTTCGAGTGTTACTATGGTGATACCAGATCTTCACCCAGCGCCATCCTACAGCTCTCGCGCATGCGCAGTATGTAATTTGAAGTCTGCGCTCTTCATTATGTACTTCCTTATCATAGGGCCATAGAATACCTGCCTGGCGCCATCTTACAGCTCTCGCGCATGCGCAGTACGTAATTTGAAGTCTGCGCTCTTCACTATGTACTTCCTTATCATAGGGCCATATGATATCCGCCCAGCGCCAACTTACAGCTCTCGCGCATGCGCAGTACGTAATTTGAAGTCTGCACTCTTCATTATGTACTTCCTTATCATAGGGCCATAGGATACCCGCCCAGCGCCATCTTACAGCTCTCGCGCATGCGCAGTACGTAATTTGAAGTCTGCGCTCTTCACTATGTACTTCCTTATCATAGGGCCATAGGATATCCGCCCAGCGCCATCTTACAGCTCTCGCGCATGCGCAGTACGTAATTTGAAGTCTGCGCTCTTCACTATGTACTTCCCTATCATAGGGCCACAGGATATCCGCCCAGTGCCATCTTTTTACTCCAGCGCTCACACTTGCGGTGTCTTGAAGTCCACAGCTCTCTTTATATGTTAATATCATCAGTGTTTTTATCTATGTAATTAAAGTGCATATATGGCTTTAATAAAGTGTCTTTAGTGTTGAAATTCCTTTTAAAATATATTATTAAGATTTCTCAAAAGTTTTAGGTAAAATTAAATCTCAGAGATAGAGATGAATGTAATGAGTTATAAATGCACCCTTATTATTTTTTATATATATTAGTGGTATCCATTTACTTAGTGATCTATCATCTTTCGCATTAAGCCCTTCCCCTAGGGTTTGCTCGCTATGGTGTTATATAACACTGATAACAAGGTCACCTGTCAGCAGTGCACGGGAACAACTCTATAGCTGCTACCCCTGTCCACTAGTCTTAGGCTGCCTTCACACTGGCGTTCTCCTCCGCAGCGTTCTGCGGAGGGAATCGCCATGTGTGCGCAGCCAGCGCATGCCCCTGTGTTTTGAATGGAGACGCATGGTGCTGCGCTTGACAGCGCAGGACTGTGCGCACCCATTCACTCCTATATGTGATCTGTGCGCAGGCGGATGCATGCGCACAAATCACACACTCCCGCCCGCACCAGGGACGCAACATGTCGCGTCCCTGGTGCGGATGAGACTGTGTGATTTGTGCACAGGCATCCGCCTGCGCACAGATCACATATAGGAGTGAATGGGTGCGCACAGTCCTGCGCTCCCATTATAAAGATAGGAGCTCGCGGCCGCTGCGGTCACATTGCGGACCCCTCCGCAGAACGCTGCATAGGGATCCGCAAATGTGAACCCAGCCTAAGGGTATCGTCAGACCTGTCGATGGTGCCGGAGATGTCGGCAGCGACGGGCGGGAGCGGGCACGATTTTGGCGCCCCACCAGCGTTGCCGTCCCCCATTTACATGGGGCGACACCTCCAGCGACGCTCTGGCGATCTGACAGGCGGCATCGCCGCCGGGGTGTCTCAAAACCCCAGCAGCGTTGCAGTACAATGGGAGCCTATGGCTCCCATCACCTGTCAGGTTGCCGGCGGCCGGTTACATGGGGCGATGTGTGCACATCCCCCTAGATCGCCCGCCTGGTTTCACATCACTGATGTGAAACCAGGCGACCACTCTGAGGCGCCGACATCACCCCTTTACAGTAGGCGACGCAGGGGCGATATCGGTGCTGATAGGCCACGCCCCTACGTCACCTAATACATCGGCGGTGCCGTCGCACAGTGTGACGGCATCCTTAGGATCAACAGGGCTGCTTTAAGATACATATCTCACATTCATTCCACCACCATGGAATGAAATGTTACCATTATATGATGCTTAGAGGGTTTATTCTTTTTTCAGAACTCATATCAACTTCACATCTGTATATTATTAATGAGCCTTTAGTGACTTTTTTATTAAATCAATTATTTAAAGTGTTATAGTAATCTAATCATATAAAGTGCCCCTCATCATAAAATTCTTATACATAGGTTTCATTTTTGTGAATAAATAATTAAATATTCAAATATCCTGAAGTGCTCAAAATTGATATTTTTTTTATTAAAATGGCATTGTGGGTGTATGAATTTACTTTTTTCACTGCTGGTTCTGATGGCCACTATCACTTTTCCATTGCAGCTTTTTCCGTCTTTATCTATTATCTATAATATAAAACCCGAAGGCCACTTCCGCCCAAAATCCGCTTCCGCTTCCGTGATGGCCTCCCTCCTGTGTCAAACACCGGAACCGGAAGCACCAGACCCACAGAGCCCCAGCCACCGGCCCTGCACAGAGCCCCGTCTGCGCCCACCCACATCCGGCCCACAGCCCTGCTGCCCCATCACCCCCCTGCCTGTCACCATAGCCATCCTCCACTGCCCGCGCTCCCCGCCTGTCACAACACTTCCCCCCGCTGCCCCATCACCCCCCTGCCTGTCACCATAGCCGCCCTCCACTCTCCGGTCACCCCCCACTCTCCTGTCACCCCCCCCCCCGCCTCTTACCACAGCTCCCTCCAGCCAGCCACGATCTCTATTCATGGGGCTTGAGGACCTCTGATGACGTCACGATGATGGGTGGAGTCACATATCACATGACCGTGACGTCATCAAAGGTCCTGTCCCGATCTCACCTACTCTGCCTATTCATCCCCCTGCGCTGCACACTGACCCACGATCTCCTCACCCCCGCTCTGCCCACCCACCCCCACACTGACCACTGACCCTCACTCTGCCCCTGACCCCCACTCTGACCACCCACCCCCACACTGACCACTGACCCCCACTCTGCCCCTGACCCCCACACTGACCCCCACTCTGACCACCCACCCCCACACTGACCACTGACCCCCACTCTGCCCCTGACGCCCACTCTGACCACCCACCCCCACACTGACCACTGACCCCCCACTCTGCCCCTGACCCCCACTCTGACCACTCACCCCCTCTCTGCCCCCCTCACCCCCACTCTGCCCCTGCTCTGCCCACTGACCCCCACTCTGACCACTGGCCCCCACTCTGCCCACTCACCCCCAAACTCTGCCCACTCACCCCCCTACTCTTCCCCCTGAACCCCTCTCTGCCCCTGACCCCCACTCTGACCACTCACCCCCCAACTCTGCCCCCTCACCCTCTCTCTGCCCCCCTCACCCCCACTCTGCCCCTGCTCTGCCCACTGACCCCCACTCTCACCACTGGCCCCCACTCTGCCCACTCACCCCCAAACTCTGCCCACTCACCCCCCTACTCTTCCCCCTGACCCCCTCTCTGCCCCCTCACCCCCACTCTGCCCCCTCACCCCCACTCTGCCCACTGACCCCCACTCTGCCCCTGACCCTGCTCTGCCCACTGACCCCCACTCTGACCACTCACCCCCACTCTGACCACTGACCCCAACTCTGCCCACTCACCCCCCAACTCTGCCCCCCTCACCCCCTGCTCTGCCCCCCTCACCCCCTGCTCTGCCCACTGACCCCCACTCTGACCCTGACCCTGCCCACTCACCCCCACTCTGCACACTGACCCCCACTCTGCCACTGCTCTGCCCACTGACCCCCACTCTGACCACTGGCCCCCACTCTGCCCACTCACCCCCAAACTCTGCCCACTCACCCCCCTACTCTTCCCCCTGAACCCCTCTCTGCCCCCCTCACCCCCACTCTGCACACTGACCCCCACTCTGCCCCTGCTCTGCCCACTGACCCCCACTCTGACCACTGGCCCCCACTCTGCCCACTCACCCCCAAACTCTGCCCACTCACCCCCCTACTCTTCCCCCTGAACCCCTCTCTGCCCCCTCCACCCCACTCTGCACACTGACCCTCTCTCTGCCCCTGACCCTGCTCTGCCCACTCACCCCCACTCTGACCACTGACCCTCACTCTGCCCACTCACCCCCAAACTCTGCCCACTCACCCCCCTACTCTTCCCCCTGACCCCCTCTTTGCCCCCTCACCCCCACTCTGCACACTGACCCCCACTCTGCCCCTGACCCTGCTCTGCCCACCCACCCCCACTCTGACCATTGACCCCCACTCTGACCCTGCCCACTCACCCCCACTCTGACCACTGACCCCAACTCTGCCCACTCACCCCCCAACTCTGCCCACTCACCCCCCAACTCTGCCCACTCACCCCCCAACTCTGCCCACTCACCCCCTCTGCCCCCCTCACCCCCACTCTGCCCCTGCTCTGCCCACTGACCCCCACTCTGACCACTGACCCCCACTCTGACCACTCACCCCCAAACTCTGCCCACTCACCCCCTCTCTGCCCCCTCACCCACATTCTGCCCACTCACCCCCTCTCTGCTCACTCACCCCCTCTCTGTCCACTCACCCACCATTATGCCCACTGACCATGCTCTGCCCACTCACCCTGCTCGCCCCATTGACCCCTCACACTGGCCACTCATCCTGCTCTGCCTACTCACCCCCCACTGACCCCTCACACTGACCCTGCTCTGCCCACTGACCCCTCACTGACCCTGCTCTGCCCACTCACCCTGCTCAGCCCACTGACCCCTCACACTGCCCACTGACCCTCCTCTGCCCACTGAACATGCTCTGCCCACTGACCCCTCAATGCCCACTCACCCTGCTCTGCCCACTGACCCCTCACACACCCCACTGACCCTGCTCTGCCCACTCACCCCTCACACTGACCCTGCTCTGCCCACTGACCCCTCACACTGCCCACTGACCCCTCACACTGCCCACTCACGCCTCACACTGCCCACTGAACATGCTATGCCCACTTACCCCTCACACTGCCCACTGACCATGCTCTGGCCACTGACCCCTCACACTGCCTACTGACCCTGCTCTGCTCATTTACTCCCGCTCTGCCCACTCACCCCCGCTCTGCCCACTCGCCCCTGCTTTTACCACTCACCCTGGCCTGCCCACTGACCACCCTCTGTTCACTCACCCCCCGCTCTGCCCTTTCACCATGCCCACTGACCCCTGCTCTGCCAACTGACCGTGCCCACTCACCCATGCTCTACCCACTCACCCTTCTCTGCCCACTCACTGTGCCCACTGACCGCCGCTCTGCCCACTAACCCCTGTTCTGCCCACTGACTGTGCCCAATAACCCTTGCTATGCCCACTAAACCCTGCTCTGCCCACTCACCCCCGCTCTGCCCGCTGACCCCTGCTCTGCTCACTGACTGTGCCCACTCACCCCTGCTCTGCCCACTCACCCCTGCTCTACCCACTGATTTTTCCCACTAACCCCTGCTGTGCCTACTGACTGTGCCCACTGACCCCTGCTCTGCCCAATCACTCTGCCCATTAACCCCTGCTCTGACCACTGACCCCCGCTATGACCCTGCTCTGACCACTCATGCCCCAATCCTGCTCACTGACCATGCTCTGCCCATTCACCCCCCACTCTGCCCACTCACCCCCGCTCTGCCCTCTGACCCTGCTCTGCCTACCTACCCCCCCCCCTCTGGCTAATGACCATGCCCACTGACCCCAGCTCTGCCCACAGACCCCAGCTCTGCCTACTGACCCTGCTCTGACTACTGATTATGCCCACTGACCCCTGCTCTGCCCAATGACTCTGCCCACTAACCCCTGCTCTTCCCACTCATCCCCCACTCTGCCCACTGACCCCCGCTTTGCCCACTCACCCCCAGCAGATCGGTTTCCCAGCCAACGACAGCTCCTGTCCTGCCACCTACAAGACGGGTGGAGCGAGCCGCCGCAGGGTAAGTATCCTCACTGAGGTTTTTTTATTTTTATTATCACCATGAAGGGGAGGGGGGTGTGCAGCCCCAGAGGGAGGGCGGCCGCAGAGACTGGAGGCCCAGAGGGACGGGTGCCGCGGGGAGCGGAAGGGGTCAGGAGGAGCGCCTCCATCCTGCCCCCCCTATCCATCCTGCCCCCCCTATCCATCCTGCCCCCCAACACCATCCTGCCCCCCCGACTCCATCCCGCACCCCCACCACCATCCTCACCCCCCGCCAACATCCTGCCCCGCCCCCTACATCCTCCCCCCTCCCCCACCACCATCCTGCCCTGCCATCTCCATCCTGCCCTGCCTTCTCCATCCTGCCTCGCTCTGTCCATCCTGCGCCACTCACCTCCATCCTGCCCCTCCGTCTCCATCCTGCCCCTCCGTCTCCATCCTGCCCCTCCGTCTCCATCCTGCCCCTCCGTCTCCATCCTGCCCCTCCGTCTCCATCCTGCCCCTCCGTCTCCATCCTGCCCCTCCGTCTCCATCCTGCCCCTCCGTCTCCATCCTGCCCCGCCCCCTCCATACTGCTCCGCCCCCTCCATCCTGCTCCGCCCCCTCCATCCTGCTCCGCCCCCTCCATCCTGCTCCGCCACCCCATCCTGCTCCGCAACCCACCATCCTGCCCCCCTTGCACCTTCCTGCCCCCCTTGCACCTTCCTGCCCCGCTCACTCCATCCTGCCCCGCTCGCTCCATCCTGCCCCGCTCGCTCCATCCTGCCCCGCTCGCTCCATCCTGCCCCGCTCGCTCCATCCTGCCCCGCTCGCTCCATCCTGCCCTCCTCACCCCCGCTGTTCTTGCTCCCCCGCCTCCATCCTGCCCTCACGCTTACTCATCCTGCCCCGCTTGCTCCATTCTGCTCATCTGCCTCCATCCTGCTCCTCCCGCTCCATCCTGCTCAATCCTGCCCCTTCGGCTTCATCCTGCTCCTCCCCCTCCATCCTGCCCCGCTCAATCCATCCTGCCCCCCGCTCTTCTTGCTCCCCCGCCTCCATCCTGCCCCGCTCGCTCCATCCTGCCCCCCCGCCTCCATCCTGCCCCCCCGCCTCCATCCTGCCCCCCCCGCCTCCATCCTGTTGCCCCGCTTCCATCCTGTTGCCCCGCCTCCATCCTGTTGCCCCGCCTCCATCCTGTTGCCCCACTCGCTCCATTCTGCCCCCCCAACACAATCCTGCCCCCCCTCACCTCCTCAGCTGATTGCTTGCCCAGGCAACTACAGGTCCTAAAGGCCTGTAGGACCTACAAGGCGGAGGCGGAGCGAGCCGCCGGACAGGTGAGTATCCTCACTGAGGATTTTTTTATTTTTACTGTGGACGACCGGGGGCCAGGAGGAGTGGGGGACCGCGGTCACCGCAGTATTGCCATATACCAGAGTGCTGCTATACATGTGCTATAATGTACTGCCATATACCATAGTGCTGCTATACATGTACTGTAATGTACCGCCATATACCATAGCACTGCTATACATGTACTGTAATGTACCGCCATATACCATAGTGCTGCTATACATGTGCTATAATGTACCACCATATACTATAGTGCTGCTATACATGTACTGTAATGTACCGCCATATACTATAGTGCTGCTATACATTTACTATAATCTACCGCCATATACTATAGTGCTGCTATACATGTGCTCTAATTACCACCATATACCATCGTACTGCTATATATATATCTTATATATAAAAACCGAAGGCCACTTCCCGCCAATCCGCTCAACTTCCGTGATGGCCTGCGCCCTGTGTCAAAGACCGGAACCGGAAGTACCAGACCCACGAGCGGTGAGCGCATAGCGCTCACCGCGAGCCGCTGAAAAAATGGCACAGCGCCTCGCCGTGGGCGCTAATGCGCCACCACTCCCCGTTATCCCGCCACCGGCCCTGCACAGAGCCCCGTCTGCGCCCACCCACATCCGGCCCACAGCCCTGCTGCTCACCGCCCACTCTCCATCAGGGACCGCCATCCCGCCACTGGCTCCGCACACAGCCTGCTGTGCGCCCACCAACATGCGGGAACCGGCCCGGACCGGCCCACACTCCGGTGTGCGGCCTCCGCCGGCACCGCTCCCAGTCCTGCCACTCTCTCCACACACCCGGTGACTCTCCTCCATCACGGAGCTAGCCCCGCCCGCACTCCGGGGCCGGCCTCCGGAACCGCCGCCAGCCTTGCCGCTGACCGCCAACAGCCCAGTGAGTGTTCAGCCCTCCAGCCTCCGTTATCCTCTGCCCCCCCAGCCTCCGCTCTCCTCTGCCCCCCCAGCCTCCGCTCTCCTCTGCCCCCCCCAGCCTCCGCTCTCCTCTGCCCCCCCAGCTTCCGCTCTCCTCTGCCCCCCCCAGCCTCCGCTCTCCTCTGCCCCCCCCAGCCTCCGCTCTCCTCTGACCCCCCGGCCTCCGCTCTCCTCTGCCCCCCCAGCCTCCGCTCTCCTCTGCCCCCCCAGCCTCCGCTCTCCTCTGCCCCCCCAGCCTCCGCTCTCCTCTGCCCCCCCAGCCTCCGCTCTCCTCTGCCCCCCCAGCCTCCGCTCTCCTCTGCCCCCCCAGCCTCCGCTCTCCTCTGCCCCCCCAGCCTCCGCTCTCCTCTGCCCCCCCAGCCTCCGCTCTCCTCTGCCCCCCCAGCCTCCCCGCTCTCCTCTGCCCCCCCAGCCTCTGCTCTCCTCTGCCCCCCCAGCCTCCGCTCTCCTCTGCCCCCCAGCCTCCGCCCCCTCCCTCCTCTCACCCCTCCCTCCTCTAACCCCTCCAGTTTCTGCCTCCTCCCTCCTTTCCCCCTCCAGCCTCTGCCCCCTCCAGCCTGTGCTGCACTCACTGCTGACCACTGAGCCACCGCACTCTCTGCTGACCACTGAGCCACCGCACTCACTGCTGACCACTGAGCCACCGCACTCACTGCTGACCACTGAGCCACCGCACTCACTGCTGACCACTGAGCCACCGCACTCACTGCTGACCACTGAGCCACCGCACTCACTGCTGACCACTGAGCCACCGCACTCACTGCTGACCACTGAGCCACCGCACTCACTGCTGACCACTGAGCCACCGCACTCACTGCTGACCACTGAGCCACCGCACTCACTGCTGACCACTGAGCCACCGCACTCACTGCTGACCACTGAGCCACCGCACTCACTGCTGACCACTGAGCCACCGCACTCACTGCTAACCACTGAGCCACCGCACTCACTGCTGACCACTGAGCCACCGTATACTCTGCTAACCACTGAGCCGCCTGTATACACACAATTAATTTCACAGCACTCCCCTATTACTAAATAAACTCTATATAGATTCTAGACTACCCGATTCTTTAGAATCGGGCCACCATCTAGTATTCATATAAGTTTCTTTAGAATCTGCCTTTATTCGGCCTTCAGGTGCAAGTGCAACGTTTCAGGCTCAAAGGTTGGAAAATGGCCGAATAAAGGCAGATTCTAAAGAAACTTAAGGAGTGCTGCAGTCCTCTTTTTTGGGATAAATAGATAGGTAGGTAGGTAGATAGATAGATAGGTAGATAGATAGATAGGTAGATAGATAGATAGGTAGATAGATAGATAGATTAGGATGGATAGATAGATGTTATACTGTAGATGTAGATAATGTATGTAGATAAATAAATAGATAAATGGATACATAGATAAAAGTAAAATATGTAGATAAATTATATACATATATATATATATATATATATATATATATATATATATATATATATATATATATAGATAAAGGTGAGAGATGTAGATAACTTATATAGATGGATGGATGAATGTATATATAGATAGAAGTGATAGATATAGATAATTTATATACCGTACATATATATTTTTTCTTCATTTACCGTAGATAGATAAATAGAGAGGTGGGTGGATATGGATGGATGGATAGATACTGTAGATAGATAAATAGATAGACAGACAGACAGACAGACAGACAGACAGATAGATAGATAGATAGATAGATAGATTAGGATGGATAGATAGATGTTATACTGTAGATGTAGATAATGTATGTAGATAAATAAATAGATAAATGGATACATAGATAAAAGTAAAATATGTAGATAAATTATATACATATATATATATATATATATATAGATAAAGGTGAGAGATGTAGATAACTTATATAGATGGATGGATGAATGTATATATAGATAGAAGTGATAGATATAGATAATTTATATACCGTACATATATATTTTTTCTTCATTTACCGTAGATAGATAAATAGAGAGGTGGGTGGATATGGATGGATGGATAGATACTGTAGATAGATAAATAGATAGACAGACAGACAGACAGACAGACAGACAGATAGATAGATAGATAGATAGAAAGATAGATAAAAGTAATAGATGTGTATAATTTATAGAGAGGATAGATTAGCAGATAGATGGATAAATAGATATATAGCTACTATAGATAAAAGCGATAATGTAGATAATTTATATAGATAGAATACATTGTTAACAAGTAAATGAAATAAAACTATGGCTGGAAATAAAATGTAATCATGCAGTGGTGCCTGTTCACATTGATCTTATATTGACAAAAACAACAATAAGGAAGAATGAGCAAATACCCTAGAATAAATAAAAAGAAATAGCTAAAGTGAAAAGAAACAGGGCACTTGGTGACATTATTTGATCAAATAATGTGCAAGCCGTCCCACCAACGACAAGGTGACCACATTCAGACGGTCCCTACCTAACAGTGTTAAACAACCTTACCGTGTGTCCATGTGTCCTGTGACGTGCATGGCAAGGGGTAAGTAAGTCTGGACCCCAGCAGAGAACACCAGCAGTAGGAGACTGTGCACATTAAATAATGTCCAGCTCAAAGGCAAGGCCACACCTTAGATTGCATCCCACCAACGACAATTACATGATTACATTTTATTTCCAGCCATGGTTGTGTTTCAGTATGTTTTGTTGCAGTTTATGGGCTTCGCTTTGAGCTGGACATTATGTAATGTGCACAGTCTCCTACAATGGTGTTCTCTGCTGGGGCGCAGACCTACTTACCCCTTGCCATGCATTTTGCAGGACACATGGTAAGGTTTTTTAGCACTGTTAGGTAGAGACCGTCCTGATGGGGTCACCTTGTCGTTGGTGGGACGGCTCGTGCATTTTTTTATCAAATAATGCCACCAAGTGCCCTGTTTATTTTCATGCACTTTAGCTATTAATTTTATATATTCTAGGGTATTTGCTCATTTTTACTTATTGTTACAAAGTGGATAAATTGATGCCTCCAATGGACGTTGGTCCCAGGAGACTGGTTGGTGATGCCAAACTGAGTGGCACCGATCCATGAGTAAACTATCGTCTTTTTAACTTAGATTTTTCTTTTTACCTCCCTTGGTCCCATTAATAAGGGGTTATCCAATCATAGACAAGCCTACAAAGGGAACCTGTCAACTCAAAAAACACTATTCACCTGCACATATACAGTAAATGGTTAATTTGCAGGTAAATAATGTTGTAATGCCGCCTGGCCGCCATACTGAAAGTGCAGCTACCGGTAAAAACTGAATTTATTTCCTCCCAGCAACTGCTGGCTTTCAGTTATATGGGTGTGCACAGGACAGCGTCAGTCACCATTCACAGCTCCGCACACCATACTGTGAGCATTGGATGTAATCACACCCAGAACATTGATTGACAGCTGGCTCTACAGCGCATCAGTGCAGAACCAGTGACTGTAGTTGCTCTGTGCACGACCCCCAATGACTGAAATCCAGCGGCTTCTGGGAGGAAATAAGTTTGCTTTCTCCAGTAGCTGCACTTTCAGTATGGCGGCCAGACAGCATTGCAACCCTATTTACCATAGGTTAAACTATATATGTGCAAGTAATTGGCGTGAGAGGTTCCCTTTAAAGAATCATCCAGTTTAGTCTATATGAGGTGGATGCCTACTTCAGTCACGGAGGAGGTGCTGCTGCAAGTTCAGTCACCGCACTTTGTATGGAGAGCGGCATCTGTAACCACCCCCCGGACTGACCGACAGCCACTCAGCATTAGAAGAAGCTGTTGGGAAAACCCATTGACTTTGCTGGGATTCCATTTAACTGATGCGTTCTCTGCAAAAACGGATCAAAAAACGCACAGTGTGACCATAGCCTAACTCTATCTTTATCTCGGCTTTTGCAATCCAGAGGTTCACTATTTTTGACTCTTGAGTGATTTTTTTTCTTTAATTCCAGAATTTTTGGAGCAACTTTTACAATTGTGTTCAACATTTTAACAGATCATGCTCTAAAAATATGCACAAATGTGGTAAAATACATACCGTAAATAAAAATCATTTTGAGAACAATTCCTGAACATGCACTGATGTTGAAGAATCGGTGCCTACAGTGCATGTATTTATGTAATAGGAATGAGCACAAATGTGTCACTTTGGGATTTAAAGGGACTCTGTCACCCGTTTTTTGCCATCCCATATCAGAGCAGCATAATGTAGAGACAGAGACCCTGATTCCAGCGATGTGTCACTTACTGAGCTGCTTGCTGTCATTTTGATAAAATTAGTGTTTTCTCTGTTGCAGATTTAGCAGTCTGTGAATATGCCCGACTACCTGGCAGCAGGTCAAGTAGACTGCTAATGATAATCTCCACCTGATTAAACAGTTATTTTATCAAAACTACACTGAACAGCCCAGTAAGTGACACATCGCTGGAATCAGGATCTCGGGTCCTATATTATGCTACTCTCAGATTAGGTTGCAAAAACCTGGTGACAGGTTCCCTTTAATGACCTTTTCCTTTTTATTATTGTAGAACTTCTCCTGGCTGTGTGCAACAGAAAGCGTCTCCTGATCTGAGCCGAGGGACAGATAAAGGATATTTATTCCCGGATGGAATAATGCAAAAGCGCAGAAGTCTGCTACACACCGAACTGGTAATTTACCGTTAATAAGAACATCACTCTGTGTTCTAGCAAATATAATACCTGCTGAACTGCGACACAATAAGAAACCATAAAGTGCAGTATAAGTGTCGGCGGGAGGGAGTGAGTGGCGGTTTTGTTCCACACTAATCATATTCTCACCGGAGAGCGTTCTGTTCCTTCAGACATCTAAGACCCAGATCCAGACTTAGTCTAAAAGCTTTTTAGGTCACTTCTAACAATCACAGCCGGATAACAAAACGAGCAAATAATAAGCCGCAATCATCCGAAAGACCGATATGGCAATGATGTGAAATATGTATGACTCTCTCACATCTAGGTGTCTGGATACTACAAAATTAAAAACAGACCTCCAGGAAGGAATATTAGCGCTTTATGTGTCGTTCCCGGAATATTCCCCTTCAATACTCCATCATGGGTGCTGCCGAAGTCCCATTTGTTTTTAATCAAGACGTTGCTATCTAACATAAGAAAAAGCTGCAGTCCAGTCACCGGTCACAAGCTCTCATTAGAAATGTGAAAAAGTGGCAGCCACACCACCAATGTCTACAGCTTGTGTTTAAATTATTCTAATTTCTTTTAGCACTGCAGGAGTTAAAGACTCTATACTGGCTACCTTTTGTGACCACTCCCTTCCGCTATAACTAGTTACATGTCTTACTATATGATGCCGGTTATAGATTCCCTTTCTATGACAACTGTGGAAGGAGCCTGTCTCTGGAAGAAGCTAAAGTGTTGTGATAATTGCAGCTCCATTGGAAGAGTCTGGAGTGTTTTTTTTCTTTTGTGTCCATTTTCCCTCTGTCTGTCTTCCCTTCCTTGTGTTGTATTACTGTACCGGTGAAGCTAGTGTCCTCATTAGCCTGGATTAGTGAAGAGGAAAGTGCGGACCTAAGCACGTGACGGCAACGAGGGAAGGACCCGTATAGTGACTGTAAGGAGCACAGGATCCAGCCTTAGGTAAGTGTCAGGAGGTGACCTCTCTCCTCTCTCCCTATCGTCAGGGTCTTCCTTCTATTCCATACCTGTTTTCCCCATAGTGTTGCACCGCACGCTGGGCATCTGAACGCAGCAGCGTGACAACCAATTCATATACACGAACCGGGATAAATTGTGGAAAAAATATTCACTGCTGTGGGTAGATCAAAGTCCAAAAAACAGGATAATGTATGAAAGGTAAAAAAGCCAAGAAGCCAGCGCTGTTTGTGGTTAGCACGCAATACAAAAAGTGCATATGCACATATTAATTTCTAACTGTACTTTTAAACTGAGACATTTAGCAAACAATAGATCAATTCTTTGAGCTACCCCGCCACGTCATGGCATTCTCAGATTGAGCAGTCCTACTCTACGTTTTTTATATACGCTGTGCCATTACGGCCTCCTGAATGCATTAAAAGCAGAAACATATTAAATGCACACGTGCCTGAAGCATTTCTGAATTACTCCCACGGCCCCAGAAAATGGGCAGTGCAGGTCCGGACATGACATCCGGACATTATCAGATCTCACCCCTACACTGCCAAACCAGCAATCATGGATGAGACCAGAACAGGCCCAAACACATATGCAACAATCAAGCAGAGCCTATGGGCAGGGTGTGGCCGCTGTATGTGTGTACAGCGGCCTATATCAATCACAGTAAAGACAGATAGAATGGCATGCATAACCAAGCGGGCATGGCATGTATGTATGATAGGTACTTTATTTCAATGCATTTCAAAGTGAAACCCCACTTCTTTTTTAGGAAATACACCTCGGCTTTTCTGGAACTAAAAAGGACAAGTTATCTTCTATCCATGGAGGATCAGTGAGGCCAAGATTGGGGCTTTGGAACCCCGAGACCTCGGCAATACAGCCTCGACCTGAATGGAGTGAGGATACGAGTGCTCGGCCTCGTCTCTAGATTTTGATTATGTCTTTTGGACCTCAGAGTTGGATCATGTTTTAGTTAACCATGGAACTTTTGCCCCCCTGCTCGCTTCCTTTAACTCATGGTAGCTTCAAGACATGATTTTACCGTATTTTTCGCATTATAAGACGCACTTTTGTTCCCCAAAATGGGGGGAAAGTGGGGATGCGTCTTATGATGCGAAACAACATGTTGTGCGGTAGGGGAGGGGGGCCTGTGGAGCGGTGTCAGGAGGCTGGAGGAGGCTGCAGTTGCGACCCCTTGGTCACGTGGGGCCGATCATTATCTCCTGTAATATGCACTGCATCTCATTGTCAATCACCAGCAGGAGCAGCGCATATTACAGGAGAGGGTCCACAACCCAGTGATTGCAGTCCTGTGTGGATAGTCATTGCTTTCCACGCAATGAAAGCGTGGAAAGGACTGACTATCCCTGGGAGGTCAAGCATACTCACCGCTCTCCCTGCTTCCTGCTGTCTGTGCGACCCCCGCTGTCTTTGCTGGTATTCGGTCCTGTGAGCGTCACTGCAGAGTGACATCATCACAGAGAGCAGGGATGACGCGGACGGCAGGGAGCCAGGAGAGGGGTGAGTATGCTCGTTTATTTTTTTTAAGTGGACAGTGCCAGCAATGGGGAAATCCGTACCAGCAATGGGGGTAAACAGTCCCAGCAAGGGGGGTAAACAGTGCCAGCAATGGGGGTAAACAGTGCCAGCAAGGGGGGTAAACAGTGCCAGCAATGGGGGTAAACAGTGTCAGCATGGGTATACAGTGCCAGCATGGGGGTAAACAGTGCCAGCAATGGGGGTAAACAGTCCCAGCAAGGGGGGTAAACAGTGCCAGCAAGGGGGGTAAACAGTGCCAGCAAGGGGGGTAAACAGTGCCAGCAATGGTGGTAAACAGTGCCAGCAATGGTGGTAAACAGTGCCAGCAATGGTGGTAAACAGTGCCAGCAATGGGGGTAAACAGTACCAGCATGGGTAAACAGTGCCAGCAATGGGGGTAAACAGTGCCAGCAATATGGGTAAACAGGGCCAGCATGGGTAAACAGTGCCAGCATGGGGGTAAACAGTGCCAGCAATGGGGATAAACAGTGCCAGCAAGGGGGTAAACAGTGACAGCAATGGGGGTAAACAGTGCCAGGAATGGGGGTAAACAGTGCCAGCAAGGGGGTAAACAGTGACAGCAATGGGGATAAACAGTGCCAGCAAGGGGGTAAAAAGTGCCGGCAATATGGGTAAACAGTGACAGCAATGGGAGTAAACAGTGCCAGCAATGGGGGTAAAAAGTGTCGGCAATATGGGTAAACAGTGCCAGCAATGGGGGTAAACAGTGCCAGCAATGGGGGTAAACAGTGCCAGCAATGGGGGTAAACAGTGCCAGCAATGGAGGTAAACAGTGCCAGCAAGGGGAGTAAACAGTGCCAGCAAGGGGGTAAACAGTGCCAGCAATGGGGGTAAGCAGTGTCGGCAATATGGGTAAACAGTGACAGCAATGGGGTAAATAGTGTCAGCAAGAGCGGTAACCAGTGCCGGAAATATGGGAAAACAGTGACAGCAATGGGGGTGAAGAATGCCAGCAATGCGGGTAAACAGTGCCATCATGGGATAAACAGTGCCAGCATGGGGGGTGGACTGTGCCAGCATGGGGGAAACAGTGCCAGCATGGGGGGGGGACTGTGCCAGCATGGGGGACTGTGCCAGGATGGGGAAACAGTGTGCCAACATGAAGGCTATGTGTACCAGCATGGGGTATACATATACCAGGATGGAGGACATATATGCTGATTGTAAGACGGACACTGGCATTATAAGGCGAACCCCATTTAACATTTAAAATTATTTTCTCCTTTTTTTTGTTCATCAAATATAGGGGTGCGTCTTATAATCCGGTGCGTCTTATAAAGCAAAAAATACGGTAACTTGTGAACCCATTTTGGGGTTTCTTCAGGGATTGTCCTGAATTGCAACACTGGATTGGAGAACTAAGGGACATTGCCAAGAAAAAGAAAACTGCATCAAGTTCTAAGTTTCATCTCTGCAAAAAAATGTTGGCATATGATAATGTCTCCTAGGGGGGATGTCAAGTTTAGAAATCTCATTTTGCTAGATAATTATCACACATTTTGAGAAAAGAGAGATGGAACTGTTTTCTGTTCAGGTTCCTCATATATTGGGCCAGACAGCGACAAATGATCTTCTCTAGTTGTGGAGGACCTGTCTGGTACTACGATACAAATATAACTTATTCATTTAAATAGGAATATGTAATGCGCAGTATCCCCTGAGGTGGCGCTGTTGGAAAACTGAACACTTACAGCTAGGTTTTCACATGGATTATCATTGCTCGCTCAAGGTCTCTGCCGGGGAACACATTTTGATCAACCTATCGTCAAGGGACCTTTCTAACAAGTAAAGATTTCCAAGAATAAAAGAACATCAGCTAAAATCCTTCCCCCCATTAAGTTTCCTCAACATTCAACCACACTGGTTATAGCTGGCAGAACAGTAGACGTATATAAATTTCCATGTATATTCCCCTCGGTGCTCTACAAGTGCAGGTCACTAATTGAAAACAGAGACTCGGCTATGACAATCAGTACTTCTTGTAGAAACCGCACATAACAATATCCAAGGGGCCCGAGTAAACAAATTCCTTCCTGTTATTTTTAGTGAAGACTTTCACCAAAAATATGTTAATTATAATCAAATGCTAAATCTTAGATATTGCATTTGGTTCTAATAAAATAACATGAATTTCCCTTTCTTATTGAAAACAAGCTGTGGTCAAAATCTAGAGGGACCACGATTCCCAACAAGATCCTTGGACAATCCCCTGGCAATAAGCCGGATACAGAGTGTTCCGCTGAGACATTTGTCCTGAAGCATGTAACTGCAGTGCCCCCACAGAGGAAATTAAGAATTACATGATTCTCCCCTGTCTACATAATGTCACGCTGAGCGTGCGGAGTGACAGAGATGGGAACACCAGGAAAGATGGTAATGGAAGGCCCTGGCATTAGGGAGAGGGGGCGAGGGGTCACCTCCTAACACTCACCTTAGGTTGAACCCTACACACCCCTAGTGTCCCTATATGGGTCCTTCCAGCTGTCACCATCACGTGCCTAGGCCATAATTGGTCTTGGATTCACCCTGGCTAGAGTGCATTTGTGTCACTACTATAATAAGACAACATGATGTAGGCAGGGCTGTGGAGTCGGTAAATCAAACCACCGACTCCAACTCCGACTCCGACTCCTGAATTTCCCTGGCTCCGACTCCGACTCCAACTCCGACACCGACTCCTTTGACTCCGACTTCTTCATTCATGGCTCATTTTTAAGTGATAAAATTATTTTAGGTCAATGGTAACATTAGGCTTTAATCATTATAATGACATAATAATAAAGATATTTAGATAGAACATAATAATAATTCATAATAATATTCAGTACATTCTGCATTGAACTACTAGACCCAATTCATTATATATTTTAGGAGTCGGAGTCAGAACATTTTCTACCGACTCCAACTCCGACTCCACCAAAATGGGCAGCGACTCCGACTCCACGACTCCGACTCCACAGCCCTGGATGTAGGTAAGAAAAATGTATGGGAAAATATGCAACAGACAACAATCTTCAGACATTTCAGCAGGAACTTTGCTGAAGCAGTAGCAACGAATGCCAAAGCTTCATCGGAGACAGACTCCTTCAAAATGGTCAGCATATAGAATATGACCGGCAGTGGATGAGAGCCAGGAGTCTGTGTATAAATCACAGAAGAGTATCACCCAAAAGTGCTACAGCTGGGATAAAGAATACTACATAAAGATAAAGAGAGAGAATACAACTGTCTTAGGACTTGAGAACCAAAATTGTTGATAAATATTAATAATCTCTAGAGTACAAGTTCTTGTCCAGAGATCTACATGTTTCTTTGTCCATGGTATGCAACATAATCAAGAAGTTTACAACCCATGGCTCTGCAGCTAATCTCCCTGGACGTGTATGGCAGAGAAGGTTGCAAAGCAGGATAGTCGGGTGGTGGATAAGCAGTCCCAATCTTGTTTCAAAGAAATCCAAGCTGCCCCGCAGGCTTAGGGAGCATCAGTGTCAGTGCAAGCTATCTAATAATGCCAACACTTTGGGCAATAACTACATCTGTCAGAATAAAATGTATTTCTACCTTTATACAAGACAAAAGATCAAATACAATGGCTGCTCTAAATGTGGCTTAATTATCTTCCATTGCACTATTTTAGGCTCTTGGTTATGTCACAATCCAGAAGGGCCAGTGTCCCTTCACCAGGGGCATTTTAGCAATTCTTGGTCTTCCACATTAATGTATCTAATCGGAGGAAAATATGCCCATCTATTGTAGAAGAAACACAGAAGTTTTGTTAAAAATGGATTTCAATGAAACAAATGATAATTTACATTTTTCCCATACATGGCACTCGGTGTGCATTTACATTGGAATGCTCCAGGTGTAATGTGTATATGTTTGGTGCTGTCATGTGATCAGACCTCCCAAGATTTCTTATATATCGTTGGCACTTAAATCCAAACTGTTTCTAAAGAGACTTAACTTTCCATTGAGGAAGTGACAAATTTAAAGTCTCACATTTAGACAAGTTTATTTTAATATTTCTTGCGTCCAGATATTTCAGCAGAAACTTCACAGAAGCAGCAGCAGTGAACTCCAAAGCTTCATCAGACAGGCTCCTTTAAAGTGGTTAGTAATGCAGAACACAACCAGCACTGAATAAGAGCAAAGCATATGTATATAGAGCAGAAGGGTGTGGTCATAACAAGCTATAGCTGAGATAAAGACTACACGTTTTCAGCCAGAAGGGAAAGAGTCCTTACATTTTTCAGCACTAAAAGGAAGTAAAACCACACCAATACCTGATCGTAGTCAAGCAACGAGGATCTGCAATCAATTATGAGTTGTGATCTTCTGATCTAAGATTCCCTAGAGGTCACAATCAGGATCTGACACACCAATGACACATAATGCATAGATACATTATCTATTTCATGGGAAGAGTCATTTTCTGTAGCTGCTCTCTGTTTCATTAAAGCATGAAACTTCCAAAGTGAAAATGAGTTTCCTACACCAGGCAATTTGTTTAAATTATACAGCAGTATATCTTTTGACAGCAGAGTTATCGAAAAGAGCAAAAAAATGAATAATGTCCATTTTAACCCCACATTATTAAGGGAATTCCACAATACAAGAAAAGGGTTATTAACATTGGTCAATTCTCCTGTGATGGGCTGATCATGGGTGTCCAATAGCCCTCCCACCACAGCACTACCGCAGGATGAATGAGGTATTACACAGCATTTATTTAAATTGTATGTAATAGATGGACATGCTTAGGTGTGGGAAATCCATTGAAAATGTATATACTCTCTTAAATTAAAGTGAAAACCCCCCAAATTATTATAATTATTAATAATATTTTTGTATGCTATAAGCTTGAACTAATGAACTAAGAACACAATCCAGGGTTTCAAATGAGTGAGCTTGCATTCTTCTCTGTTTAGTATCCCAGTAATACATTCATTATACCCTCGGGGTGTATACAGTACATGAATCTGTTGCAGCAGATGTTTGCATAGAGATCACACAAGCCTGTGTGAGGTATACAAAGTTATATAATAAGCGATTGCGCACACTGACGTGTTTATACAGCTGCTATAACAATACCTATGAATAGGGTGTTCCTTGGTTATGCTGGGGTACATATATAGCTGTCAGTCTGATCTAGATGATCAATGTCAATCAATTTTCCGGCAGAGTAAGTGCAATGCTGATCTTCAGCAGAGCAGCCCTAGGGGCGAGTAGCAAAGAGTAAGTAGAGGTCAGGAAGCTGCCAGAAAGCAAAACATTTCCAAGTCCGCCTATTCTAAAAATTTATATTATCGTCATAAGATCTGCATGGGACAACGTCATCTCATGATGTCCTGTTCCAGTCACCTGACAGCTGTACACACTCATAGATGACCTAAAGGTGCCGTTACACCTTGCGATATTGCCGCCGATTACATAGGCGATGTAGGGGCGTGGCCTATCGGCGGCGACATCGCCCCTACGTCGCCTAATGTAAAGGGGCGATGTTGGCACCTCCGAGAGGTCGCCTGGTTTCACATCATTGATGTGAAACCAGGCGGCCGATCTGGGCCGATGTGTTCACATCGCCCCATGTAACCGGCCGCCGGCGACCTGACAGCCGATGGAAGCCATAGGCTCCCATTGTGCTGCATGGCCGCTGGGGTTTGAGACACCCTGGCGGCGATGCCGCCTGTCAGTTCGCCAGTGCGCTGCCAGAGGTGTCGCACCCGCCAGTCTCCGCAGACATCTCTGGTGGCGTCGGCAGGTGTAACGGCACCTTTAGAACAAGACATCTGAGCTGTCACAAGAAAAAGCATCAAAGCAGCCTGAGGTGAAGCCTCAGGATTAGGCCACGTGCACACATTGAGTATTTGGAGAGATTTTTACCTCAGTGTTTGTAGCCAAAACCAGTAGAAGGTACAAAATGCAGACATAGTGACGTGTTTCTGTTATACTTTTCCTCTGATTGTTCCACTGCTGGTTTTGGCTACAAATCCTGAGGTAAAAATCTCACCAAATACTCAATGTGTGAAGATGACCCTAGGGTACAATTATTATAAGGTCACTTGCACACATTGAGTATTTGGTGAGTTTTTTACCTCAGGATTTGTAGCCAAAACCAGCAGTGGAACAATCAGAGGAAAAGTATAATAGAAACACGTCACCACTTCTGTATTTAGCACTCACTCTTGGATTTGGCTATAAAAACTGAGGTAAAAACTCCCCAAATAGTCAGTGTGCATGTGGTCTTAAACCCAGGGAACATCTTTTACTAATTTGTAAAGCTGGCTTCACACCACGATTTTTCAGGTCCGGGTGCTGG